>ML776600.1:93695-111589 GCA_009831015.1 Picea engelmannii
CAACCTGCGAACTCTCTTCAAAAGTATGTTTTCTGGGAAGAGATGAATGTCAATTTTCTCAGGAGAAATTTCTTATGAGGAGCCTGAGTACACCATCATCAATACACCATCATGATGACCAAAATCATGGGTAACAGAATTCCCCCCAAAGTATGAGGCCGAAATTAGTGACAGCCAAAAGACTTTGTAAGCTGCATGTGTGTGTCGGAAACCAGGAGCGCACCTAATCAAAAACCCGTGAACAACGAAGCATCTGCAAAATATCATATATATTAATTCTGAGGTAGGCATTACCATACTCATATCACAGACGGATGACATTGTAGACATGGGTCATGGCCACCAATCATACACTGTGGATCCATGCCATCAAAATATAGCATAGCCACCAAGAATACACTGTGGATATATGCGAGAAAATTCAAATTAAGACGACATAGCCACGAGACATACAAAGTGGATCTATGTGTCACAAATTATACATACCCCATCGCAACCTGGACAAAGAGATGATATCCAGGGTCTTCAATCTCGTCGCCCAAAAGTACGAATCTAACCATGTGATTACATGTGTTGAAGTCGAACATGGTAGAAACCACTTGATTACCGGTCATTGATGAAACCATTAACAAGTGCGAGGGAAATCACCATTAATGTCAATGACTCCCAAGGTAATCTAGTAAAATCCATCGAGTGTGAATGAATGAGTTGAAGTCGAACATTCGATGAAATCTTTTGATCAGGGGTCAATGATGTAAACCCTCTGTCGAAAGCGAGGAAACCTGCCATTGAGGCATGCAAGTTCCAAGGTACCAATGAATTTCTAAGTCTTGTTTTCGGATAATGAGCTGAAGTCATCGGAACAAAACTCGTCACAGGAGGGCCTTGATGTATCCCCCATCAATGGAATGAAATGAGTAACAGATTTTGAAGGTGAAGCAGAGTATGATGTAAATTGAACTGGACACAGGGAAGGCTGACATGGAGAGAATGGACAACTGTAGATGGCCGACTCAATAGAGGTTTCAGATGAACTTCTCTTGAACATATGAATGACACGACCAATGATTTGGAAACATTGACTCAAAGACGACACAGGGTATGACCTTGTAGCAAATCGAATGAGAGACAAATGGATTTCCCAAACCGGCTTCAAATATAATGAATAGGGGGTGTCATGTTCAAGAGTGACACTTGCTACCAATCAATACGAAGATGAAAATATATCCTTTTCCCAAATTTTCCCCCACCATTTCTGGCGAGTACCTCTTTATTTTTACGCAAGATTGAGGAGGAGAACATATGCTTGTTGATATAAGCTTATCCTTCGGATAAGTCCTTCGGAGTATGTTTAACGAACCCTAGGAAGGAGTGGTTCGGTCCCATTACGGGTCTATCATTGTTTGTTTAACAAGCCCAGAGATAGAAAACTCGAAGGTTTTTCATGATTATAGAGTCTGGAAAAACACTTAAAAGAGAACTCTATCATTTCATTTTTCATAAAATAGTCTAATGAGACCAAAAAAGAGATAAATTATCGCCCACCAGACTCTTTCTTCAAATACTTTATCGAGCGTGAAAATAGCAAGGTTGCTCGGCTATCTTTTCATGTTTAGAGAGTCTGAAAAGAGCTTAAAGAGGACTCCAGGGGGGTTCCTTTTTCATATAACCTTGTTGAGCCCAAAAAAGTGATAAAAGTATGCTCAATCACGTTCTCATGTATTTTCGAGCATGAGAACGGACAAATACCAAGCTCGAGGTTTTGTGCAAAAACCCATGAAAAACAATCAAATCATGCGATGAAAAAGAAAAGATATGTTCGTATCCCTGTATATGAACATTGAAGTCGTTACGCCTGCAAAAGTTACACTCAAAAGGGCATTAGGGATTAGGTTTTAATCAATAAATAATTATAAAAAAATCAATAACATGGTAAAAGTAAATATAAAGAAGTAAAACTCTTTTTACCATATCATTTTCACTTTTTCACTATTTGAGCCCAAAAACCCCTCTTTTACCCTCGAAATTTGACATCAGATTGCATGAGTTACGAGCATCCATTCAACAAGCCATCAGCGACAGTGAGGTAGGCTCTTTTTCCTCTACTCTTTCATGGTTTAAATTTTCATTTTCATTGGTTAAAACACATTTTTTGAGTTTGTTTTGTGAGCCATTCTTGCGCTCATCTATTCTCGCAGGTGAACTACACGGGACCTGCGAGAATGGGTCATTCTCGCAGGTGAGCCCACAGTATCCTGTGAGGTTCTTGCACTGTGCCTAAAGGGCACCTGCGAGAACCACAAAGCATAATTTTTTTTTTTTTTTTTGCTCAATGAAAGAAAACCAAATTGTGAGTAGAGTTATTAATATTCTTTTTGTGCTTCTTATGCAAGTATTTGGCCATCAAAATGGTTCTCGAATGGCGCGAAAGGGAGCATGAAGAAGATAATTCCATTGTCGGAAATCATCCGCCCACCATTGTCTCTTTGAGAAACTGTGGTCTTCTGAAGTACTTTCATATCCTGGGCATGAGGGACCAAGTCAGGTTATTAGAGTACCTTGTGCATATGTGGGATCCCGATCAGCAGGTATTTCATGTAGGGGTCCATACACTGTCCTTAGATATTGAGGACATTTACTTCTTGACTAGATTATTATGGCATGGGTACCACGTGAGATTGACTGGTAGCAGAGGTAGTGGGTTGCCCATGAGTGAGTACTGCCACTTACACTGTGTTCCAGAGGCAGAGAGAAAGAAAGGGAAAGTAGCTATTTGGGGAGTGTGGGATTTGATCCTCCACACTATTTTGTTCACCATTGCACGTATGGCTAGGAGCTCCGCTCCTCACATGGCACTCCAAAGTTACTTTCAATATGATATAGAGTGTACTGAACCTTGGGTTTTTAACTGGGCAGATGCAGTGCTTCGTAGCATGAAAAGGCAATTGACCAAATGCAGACGAGGCAACCTGAAGCAATTCGGGTATGGATATTTTTTAGTGTCCTTCTTCCTCGAGAGGGTTCCATTACTGAGGCTACAGGTTGAGTGGAATTTACCGGCTCCTAGGGATCCAAGAATGCTGAGATGGTGTCATCTCATGGCCCGACACGTAGCTGGACCAATTATCAAGTATGATGATACCTTCTTCGACTAGCTACGACCACAGATGTTGATGGTCGACGATTATGCTTATGCTGGGTTGGATTTTCGAGGAGATCTGGACTTAGTCCTGCCGGAGGATGCACAGTGGGGGGAGCTTGGTAATAAGTACACAATTTTTCTTTTTAAATGTTTTTGTGAATTTCATCATATGCAAATGTTTTTTTTTTTATATGTTCGTCTAAAGACTAAATACAAAATTCATTTTTTGATGACACAGATGTGGGACCTTACTGACCTCCTGATATTTCTCCCATTTAGAAGCGAGGAGAGGTGGTGCCAGTGCCACAATGGGACGCCGAGGATTATCAAGCAGTGGAACAAAACCTAGAGGGTTTGACAACAGATATTCCAGATATGCCTCTTGGAGAGGTTCCACAACGTTATCAGCGTCACACAGTAGGAGTGTCAGAGTCCATAGGCTAACTGCTCCGTAGGGTTGCCCGACAGTCATATGTTACCGTGAATGTCATCCATGACATCATTTTGTAGAAGCTATGAGCTTCAGATTTTGACATTTTGGTCTTCGGAAAAATCTTTTTTGTAAAAAAAACTCTTTTGATTGTTATATATAAAGACGGCTTCTACCGGTTTATCATGTGTTGTGTGAAAATTGATGTGATTGATTTATAAATGATCCAAATGTTTGTCTAATACATAGTTAGCCAATGCATCAGTTAATGTATTTAGACATCTAGGAATATGTTGATATTCAATATAATCAAAATAATGTTCCAAGAGGCGAATTCGCAAATACACCCGTAACAAAGTAGGACTTCGAATAGTATAGACATTACTTAACTGTAGTACTACAAGATACGAATCGATTCACACAACCAAACGACGAATTCCGAGCGAGATAGAATCAATCAACAATTCGATAACGACGCTATACTCTACAATATTGTTGGTCGCACGGCCGAGACACACACCTCGTAAGGAGACAAGTTCATTTGTAGGGGCGTAAATTACCCATGCAGTGGAAGCAAGGTTCTGAGTACTACGACTAGCACCATCAGCGAAGCCAATATAAGGTAGCGAAGAATCCGACATCTGGAAATCAAACACAATGTCACATAAGGGCAGAGACCAGATAACGATAAAAGAAAGCTACAGTAACACACAAGAAGTATGATACAATAAAAATACAAGTACTCATGCACAGATGATTTTATGCATAGTACTTCTTCAAGTACAACCCATTCCTGGGTTCACTCAAAGGGATACCATTGTAATCTACTAACTCATAAGCCCCTTTTTCCAAAACTCATCGAACGATATAAGGACCTCGCCACATGGCTTCAAATTTTCCATCTCCTAGCATATCTTGATCTTGTTCATAGAGGAGAACGAGATCTCCTTCAGAGAAAACATGAGGCTTGACATGTTTGTCATATTGGGCCTTGACACATTTCTTCTGAGCTTCTATGACTAGGGTATCATCTTGTTGAGTTTCATCTAATCGCATAAGATACAATAGATGTTCTTCCTCAACAAAAGTGTTTGGTAGGAGTTCAACAACTAGTTTTAAAGAGGGTATCTCGCATTCAATCAGGAGAATGGCTTCCAAACCATAGACTAACCGGAAAGGTGTAAACCCAGTAGCAGACTTGACGGATGTCCGGTAAGCCCACAATGTCGAAAACAACATTGTGTGTCAACTTGTTTTGTGAATCCCTATCATTCGTCGAAGCATAGTTATGAGAACTTTGTTAATTGCTTCAACCTGGTCGTTGGCTTGTGGGTAATAGGGCATTGAGTTATCATGGCGAAGACCCAAATTTTCAGTAAGTTCGGACATCATGAAGTTTCTAAAGTGGCTACCGTGATCAGTGACGATAGCTTGAGGAACACCAAAACGATCTATGACGTGATTAAAAATGAATAATACTGCGGTATTTCCAGTGTTGTCAAATGTCGGCATCGCCTCGGCCCATTTCGTAAAATACTCAATGGCTACAATAATGTATCCATGCCCCCCGGCCGAGTGAGGGTGACATGTCATGAAATCGATGCCCCATTTCGCAAAGGGACCAACGGAGACCACAGGGTGAAGAGGAGAGGGATGTGACCATATCCTGTTATGATAGGTCTGGCAAGCATGGCATTTTTGAACGACGATTATGCAGTCGTTAAATAAAGAAGGCCAAAAATACCCTGCTCGTAAGATATTTTGGCCAGTAGCATACCCAGACATATGACCACCACAAGCTCTATAATGGCATTCATTTAGAGATTTCTTGGCTTCGTCGAATGTTAGGCAGTGTCGAAAAACAGAGTCAATCCCCCGACGATAAAGAGTATCCCCGAGGATAATATATTGACGGGCTTGATAGCGTATGCGACGTCGGTCAGTAATAGACAAGGTGGGACAAAAAGTCTGGGTTTGGAGATATATAATGATATCACCATACCAAAGATCATCAGTGTTGATAAGGAAAAGAGATTCATCAGGTAATGAATCAGCTGCTACATTTGCCGTTGCAGAATAGGGAAAGTCGCATATCAACTCAGCAAAGACTAAGGACTTCTTGGACTTGGTGCGTTCGAATTCCAAGTCAAACTCCTGGAGTATCAAAATCCATTTGGAGTATTTTCCCCCTAGAAATTGACGTGTGAGAATGTGTTGCATAGGGTTGTAGCTGGAAATCACTGTAGTCTTGCATGAGAGGATATAGTGCCGGAAGCGTTGGACAACTTGGACGGCATCCAAGGCCAGTTTTTCGACATGTAAATACTTGAGTTCAGTAGGCGTTAGACTTCAACTCAAGTAGTATATAACATGTTCGTCGTTAGCATCATCCTCTTGGACGAGAACCATACCAATGGTGTAATCCGAGGCAGCAAGGTAAAGGAAATAATCATGACTGTAATCGGGGGGAAAGAGAAGCAGGGAATGTGTGAGGGACAACTTCAAAGCTTCGAAAGAATTGTTGGCGATGGTATCCCAGATGAACTTTGACCCCTTTTTTAAGAGCTGCATAAATCCACGAGTTATCTCTGCATAATTTGGGATAAAACGACGAAGAAAGTTTTCTTTCCCCTTCAAACTTTGTAACTGGCGAAGTGTAGAAGGAGAAGGGAGATTAAGGATCGCCTCAACCTTTAAAGGATCCACCCGGATCCCTTGACACAAAATGATAAAACCTAGAAGTCAGTGGGATTCCAGGCAGAAAACACACTTATGAGGATTCAAACATATACGGTAGAACCGACAGTGAACGAAAATGGCTCGGAGGTGGGTTGGATGATCGACTCGGCGCATTGAGTGAGTGGGTAAATCATCCAGCTATGGTTGGATGATGTGCTTGATATCATGGAAAGCATAAGACATAGCGATTTGAAAAGTTGCGCCAGCGTTCTTGAGACCGAAAGGGAGTTTCCGATAAGCAAAAGTACTCCAAGGACAAATAAAAGTAGTCTTATGTTGATCCTTGGGAACAATGTTGATTTGATTATATCCAGAGAAACCATCCATGAGAGAAAAGATTTCACTTCCGGTGCAATCGTCAACAATCTGATCGACGAAAGGGGTAGGAAAGTTGTCTTTGGGACAAACTTTGTTGATATCCCTATAATCAACACATACATGAATTGTGCCTTGTTTCTTGTCGATCGGGACAAGATTGGAAACCCAGTCTGTGAGATCCACCGGATAAATAAAATGGCTTTAAGAAGTTTCTTGACTTCGAGTTTGATAGTCGCCGCTTTACGTGGGTGAACCAGACGAAGGCGTTGCTGGACAGGTTTAGCATCGGGGTATGTATTGATCTCATGTATCACAATCTCAGGGTCGATACCCAACATTTCTTCGTAGCTCCAGGTGAATATGTCACGAAACTCTTTGAAAAGGGATGTGTATGTGACGACTTTGTCAGAAGAACATGAAGCTCCGATATGGACATTTTTGACAATTCTAGGTTTGACGGATATGTCGAGGGGAATAGTGGGTGAGATATTGCTTAAGTTCCCTTCAGAAAACACATCGTGTGCAGACTCGGGAATGATTGAGATGATGACAACGGTTGATGGGGTCGAGATCCATTGGTAGTTCTCAATGGTATGTTGCTCCAGAAAGAGGATGGAACGATGATTTCCATCATCCCAAGGGGTGTCTTCCATGACAGACATGATCATCTCATCGGTGGGAAAAATGACATGGAAAGGATCGGGAGATAAGTCACCAAGAGAGGGGGTAGAAGGTGTAGCTGATTGGATGGCCTGATAGGCAGATTCAACCGGACTTAATGGCATTTCGTCGTCGTAACACAGATAATCTCCAGGGTTAGGTACTATCCAGGGGTCGTAAGACGCAGGAAGTTCATGAATCAAGGTGGATATCATGTTGATTGAAGCAACAGATGAGCGTGGAACATCAGGCGGTGGAATGGGGAAAGTACCCATTAATGAAGAGTCTTTTAGAAGGCCTACACCGACGTTCTCACAACCCGGTGGGGTTTTAGCGATGAACGGTACGTTGCCAGTATGGGTATCAAAATTAAAGAAGGCTAGTTGATCGACGGTGATGACCTTTCCTTGATGTGGGAAACGTACCACATGAAAAAGGGTCGACACAACTGCGTGCATGGAATCAATCCAGTTGTGGCCAAGTAGAAGATTGTAATTAAGGGGAGCGTCAAAGACTTCCACTTCGACTTGGACCGTTTTTCCTTCTAACGTGATGGTCAATGAAGGAAGAACACCATAGGGATTAAAACCAAAGTCGTTGAAGGCTTTAAGAGTGTTCTGGGATTCATTCAAAGGGGGAGAGCCGATGGATTTCTAGCAAGCAAGAGACATGACACACGTTGAGGCACCCTCGTCGATAACGGTTCGAAAAATATTTTTTTCAGAGACAATCACTTGGATATGGAACGCAAGTTGAGGGGGTAACCTTGGAATGTGATCTTCCAAGTCAAATATTATTAAATTCGAATCCGTCGGGTCGATTCCACTGATATCTTTCAACAGTGCCTTCCGTTGTGTGGGACAACTTTGAAGGAATTTGAGGGCTGACATCACAGAAGGTGCTTGGGCCAGATCTTCAACAATGTTGTAGTTCTGGGTAGCACGAGCATGAGGATTGAAAGACGATTTTAGAATGATGCCCTTTGGGGGGGGTCGAAGAACTGTGTCGAGGCTCGGTCGTTCGAGATGAAGAGGACCGTTGGTAGGTGGAGTCGCGAGAGAGGGTTGTACCAAGGAAGGAGGTAGATCATCAACCTTCTCTTTAGAGGGAGAATAATCTTTGGCTCAAGTGGTGAGTGCAATGTTGCTCTTCTTTGAATCACCAGTACACATAAAAACATAGGATGTAGTAGAAGATGAGGGTTGGTCATGAATGACCAAATGAGCCTGTTGTTGAGACGGGAAGGGTTGGGACAAAACTGCCGGAGCAGGTGGTTTTGGAGCTCCTTGAAGGAACTTAGTGACCTCGGTGCGTTGTGGACAATCCTTCATGTAGTGATAATCACGACAGATAAGAGAAGGGTATCAAGGTTTGTGCTTATCTCGATCGTCAACAGGGGTAGTTTTGGTTCGCTCGGCTTGAGAAGTATTTTTTTCCTCCTTATTCTTACCTCTTCCCTTTTTAGATTTGTTTTTACCGGCTGGGGTAGATTGAACTACATTTACCTCAGAAGTTTTGTCGGTGGGAGGGGAAGGAGATGGAGCATTTTGAACATTAGAAGAAGCAGGTTTGGGGTTGGTGCTTGAAGTGGAATGTGGTTGGGCCTGGAAAGTGCCAATCACACCATCGGCTGCATGCGAAGCAGCTAGAGTAGTTGAAGTGGAGGAAGTGGAAGGACGAGGTAAGTCAGGTAGTAAATCGTAAAGGGTACCCATTTGTGAGTAAACGAGGTCAAGATATTGAGCACGACTTATAGCCTGCTCTTCCGTGACTACTCCACCCATGGAAATGTCACGACCGATGTCGTTCACAAATGATTTTGTGAACCATTCTTCCAACAACTGATAGGGGAGTTCGAGTTTAATGAGATGTCGTCTCCGTTGCCACTCATGAATTTGATCGGATATATGAGTGGCTTTGTTTTGTTTGAAGGAAGTCAAAATCTCAGTCCCCATGTCATAACGGATTGGTAACTAGTAGTGTGTGAGGAAATCCATAGCTAGGGTGTTGAAGTCAGAGAAGAAACCTCGTGGAAATTCTATATACCACTTTGCAGCAGAACCTGTGAGGGTTTGTTGAAAAAGACGTAAACGAATAGAGTCATCCATCAATGAGTTGGATGAACACCATAGGTGAAAATTCATAACGTGATTGTTTGGGTCCTCTCCCGCTTTGCCGTCGAATTTAGGAATGTCCGATGGTAGCTTGGCTGGTATAGTAGGCCATTGGGGAGACTGACGAATTGGATCATTTAAAATCCTTGACAAATCCGAAAGATCCAATGTGGCTATGAAGGGTAATTGTCGATTCACCTGTGGGTACTGGTGGCTTTGGGGAGGAAGCCACATCGGCAAACCAGTAGGACCATAAGCAGTCTGCATATAATGTGAATACCTAGGCATATTTGGTGGTGGTTGAAGAGGATAGTAGCTCATAGGATTGTACCCTAGAACAGGGACTTGAGTTTGAGCATTCACCCCCCAAATGGGATTGAATGTACCCGGATATGGTTGGACCATACTAGGGGGTATCACAGATGCAGCTGGAAACTGCTGCTCCCCAGTCGATTGTGGAGGATGTTGTATCAACTGATTCCAATACTGGGCCAAGGATGGAGGTATGTTTTGACCATAAGGTGGGGTCGGTCCTCCCATCGAAGGTGGTGTTCCAATGGGGGGTAGAGTTCCAATTGGGGGTTGTGTTCCAATTGGGATTTGTATTCCAATAGGAATTTTCCCGCTGAGAGGGGGTTGAGTCATACCACCTTGATGAAATTGTCCACCAACGAGAATCTGGTAATGTGGTGTGAATGACGGAATAGTGCCACTAGGATTAAGAATTCCAATAGAAGATGAGGAAGGTCCTCCAAAAGGAAATTGAGGGAGTGTTGGAATAAAACCAGGAAGAGAGTGCCCAGAAGAAGAAGGACCACCAGGAGAGCTGGATGGGGTTTGCGTAGGAGTGGGAATGGAAGCATTCAGCGCACGGTATCCATGTGGTAGTGTCGGAGTGACGTTGGGCGTATGCGGTGTGCTGATGGAGCGAGACTAACCGCAGTAAACCCAGTTGGAACACTCGTAGCATCTGTGTGATGGGACATTTCGATAGGGACAGAAAAGTGATAGGCGGTAGTAAACAATACTGTCATTGGACTAGAGATTTTGGAAATCACAGGTGGGTTGATTTTAGAAATCACAGGTGAGCCTGGACCAAAAAGGTCCCATCGAAAAATGCCCGTAGACCAAAAAAGATCTTGGCCTTCTATGCCTGGAAAGGGTCCAACTGGTGATCCAGAAGATGTAACAACTAAGTCTCCAGAATAATTCAGTCGCATAAACGGTCGTTGAGAATCAGGGTGAAGTCGAAAGTCCTCTCGAGTATTAGTAATTCAAAAATGTTCTAGAGAGTCAGTTCGTTCCACTTGTGGCGTGGTGATGGCTGTGACTTCACTTTGTCAAGGAGAGCCCTCAGGTGTACTTGTAGGCAAGGGTTGAGAACCTTCCAGATGCTCTAGAGATAAACCCTACATTCTACGTGAACGAAGTGGAGGAGCTATTGTAACAGAGTGACAAACTTCATGAAGAAAATCTTATGGTCAACTTTGATAAACAAACAACAGGCGCTAGTAAAAAAAATATAGGAAGCAACACCAAGAAAACAAGACCTTCTAATTCCGAAGTCACTAGTTGGTGATGAAATCCAACGTCGCAACAAGAAGATGAGAAGTGGCTAGGCTAGGGTGGAAAAGTTACGCTGACGACCTACTTAACGAACTTACACCCTGGTGCAAGCTCCCACACATAATCGTGGGTATACCCTCCAAGGAGCCCGAGTGAGTTTGGTCAACGTCGATTCCAGGTACCGTGAAGACTTTCCCCCTCACAGTCACATCGTGTAAGAACCTAGAAAGATAGGCCACTAAGGTTACCACTGACAACAATAAAGCCTGGGGGGACAGTCGATAGTCCGATCCACATGCAAGGGCAGGGTATCTAGCCCAAAATCAACTCAAAAGGCTTCCACTCGTCATTGTGGGTATACCTCCGAGTGACCCCCGTAATACGTGCAATCTCTACACCAATATCAACACAACAGGGTGAGTAACTCTGTCAATATCAATGCGACCTCGTGTTTGACCCTTGTGTGAGAAGGGCTTCCCAGGACAAGATGTTGTAAATGGAATTTAACACTCCTTAACACAAGATGCTATTGTTTGTTTTGTGCTGTGGAGGGTGTATCTCTCTTCCTACTCTAGAGAGCTAGCCTAGCTAAATGTTGGTGTAATAGAGCCCTAGAAAAGAGTTACTAGTTAAATTTTACAATTGCGCAGTGTTATTAAGAGTTGTTGTTACTCAAAGGAAACGAAGATGAAACTGATGTTGTATAAGACTCTGACCCAACGATGCATGGATGAGAATGAAATATATCAATTTTCGTTCAATGAATCCTATGTATGGGAGGGAGAGAGAAGTTTTTCGGATCAAACTTTGAACTACAAGACACAATTTCCTTTAAAATGCAATTGTAACAAATCACGCCAAAAATAACAATTCTCTATTGTTTCTTTTTTCAATAATTTCAACAATTGATTTTCAATACTTTCGAAAACGAAAATTCTTTTGAAAGAAAAACATTTGTTCACTTTTCAAAAAGAACCCACACCATGATGGTGAGAGTGCAGAAAATCAAAAACCAATGAACAAGCAATAGATAAAAAACCCAAACCACTCTTTCAATGGAAACAAAAATAACAAGCTAACCAAACTAGTCTTTTCAATTGCATAAGAAAAATAATCTTTCAACGAATAAGCAAATGATAAAGACAAAGAAGCTCAACTTTCAACCGATCGTCGATCCTTAACCAAACAAGCACACTCAGATTCCAAAATCAGAGAGTATATCTTTGCCGAGAAAAGTCAAGAAACGAAAGTCAAGAAAAAGTGACAGAAAGAGCCTTTGAAATCCTAAGACTGTTCGTGCATAAGAATGAAGACAAGAAAACATCAACCAATGGTCCAAGAAACTCTTTTTAGGCACCTAAATTGATCTGGGCAGCTAAAGATGCAAAAAATCAAATCCAAAATTTTGAAAAAGAGGGTTTGCAGGCCAACAGTATTACACAGTGCGAGAATAGGTGATTCTCGCAGGTGATCTTTGAGAAGAGTGAAAGAAACTCGCACTGAACCTAAAAGCAGGGTGCGAACTTAGTATATTCTCGTAGGCCACTATGGAGTGCAGTGCGAGAATGTTTGAAAGTAATCAAATTTTTGGAAAAAGACACAAAATTTGAAAAGGCCTATGGACCCAGAGGGTCTATCAGGGTATCCTAAAGAATTAGAGATTGATATGAATGAGGAAAGGTAAGGCAAGAGAAAATGGCCGAGGAAAAATACCAAAAACCACAAAGAAAATGGGTTATTTCCCCATTAGAGTCGCCAATTTTGTTATCGGACTAATCGGTAGGTGCGGACACTAACAGATCCACCTGGATCTAGAACAAAACAGGACAGGACATGACTCTTTCCCTAAGTTTTGACCATTGCATTAGCTAGTAGGAAGGAACAAGTAACATACCTTAGTATCGCTTCCTAGGGTCTTTTTTGATACCGCTTCACTCTGGTGCTCTCGTGAGGTCAAGACCAAGACAACACAAACCAACCAAAGTGAAGATAGCAAAATATATTCAACTGTCAACTTATGTGTATGATCAAGGAATTACACAATAAAGTGAGAATAGCTTTATGGGAAAGGGACATGCCATTGTATCATATTAATTGAATGTAGAAGATTACAACCTGATCACCTTGATGTCGCAAGATTCCTTTCGGTGGTTCTTGGCTCCAACACATACACTTTCTCAATCCTTGCATGAAGAAGATCAAAATCTCTTGATAGACTTGCTAGAGTCTCCAAGCTCCTGTTCAAGCTAAGTCCTTCACACAATTCTTTCACCAATTCTCCAATGAATCTTGCTTAACCTTTTCCATGAGAATTCCATCAATATATAAGAGAGAATGAGATGGTTACTTGGATAAGAATGATCCCACAATATCAGGGAATCCATTACAAGGATAACCATTCGAATGCCAACCCATTCTTTTAGAAGATTCCCTTCTAGAACCATCGAGAATTCATCTTTTTCCAAGCTTTAGAGAAGGTTTGCATGATAGCTATGTAGCACAGTGCGAGAAGTTCGCACCCTAGATTAAGGCAGCCTGCGTAAATGGGTCATTCTCGCACCCTGGTATATTAGCAACCTGCGAACTCTCTTCAAAAGTATGTTTTCTGGGAAGAGATGAATGTCAATTTTCTCAGGAGAAAGTTCTTATGAGGAGCCTGAGTACACCATCATCAATACACCATAATGATGACCAAAATCATGGGTAACAATACGTCTCCAAAGTGGTCCCCTTACGGCATAGCTCTAAGAATGGATCTCATGGGAAGACACTTTGAATAAGTCTACAAGAAAACCCTAAGTATGGTTAAGGATCATGTATTTGATCATGGAATTAGGTCATGAAGGATAGAGTAAATGAAGGTAACTCACTCATGGATGTATATTCATCATCATGCTATTTCTGGTGATAGGTGGTATGCCACGTAATTCCTAACGGTTGAGGAGTTATGGCCTTGTGAATTTAGAATCCTCGAAGAATGGTCAAGAATCCCCTAGTTTGTTACAAGTCTTTAATGAAAGGGTAAAGTGGTTGTAACAAGAAAGTTAAGAATCCCCTAAGTTTAAGGAAATAGGTTACCCAACAAAAGTATAAATACACCTCAAAGATTCATTCACATTACATTCACACACACATTCTATTGAATATATTCTATGTGAGTAAGTGATTCTTGTCTAAGGTAACCAAGGATATATGAGGAAAATTTTAGAGGAATGATAAAGTAAAGAAGATGAAGTTTTGTGATGATGTTTTCTAAGGTATGTTATTTAAAGGTCATCTTACCATTTTCACTATAAATTTTTTATAGAATGATTCAGATAGAGAAAAATGGAGGAGGTTTAGAAGAAATTTAAATATACTTGTGGTAAACATTTAAGTATCTGGGTCATTTCATTTTCTGAGATACACATGTGGAAAATAGGGTTTGTGGCTAGTCTTGAAACTAGACTCAAACATGTCTTCTAGGAAAAAAAAATCGTAACATTTTCATAGAGGAGCCAAATTCAATGAGACCAAATGAATTGGATAGAATATAGTCTACAATATGTTGTGTATTATCTTCATATCTAGATATCAAATATTCCACATGTGTAATTCTCTACAAGTTCTCTCTATAGAATAAGCCATAATTTAGCAAGGTCTACCATTTTTTCTATAAATCCTTTTTTGGGATGTTCCAAGTAGTGAAACTTGGAGGAATTGCAGAGAGGATATTGAGTAATATTGGGTACAATTTTTAGACCTTTATTCAGTATTGGTACAAATTTATGCTTGTTGAAAGTTATGGTTTGTAACTAATTCAAAAACTAGTCCCATGAGACTAAGGTAAAGTTTGATGAAGATTCTATTCTCTTATTGTTGAATTTGAAGAAGATCTGCAAGTATGTGATCATATACACCATGTCTATTACAGAATTACAAGTATGTTTATATTCATGTTTTGAGGGTTACATGTTGATGATGGTATGATACATGCTTGAGAGGCATGTCTTGTTGATGAATGGTACATCTTGGTGATGGTTTTGGTATCCATTTTAGTGGATATGGGTACAGTTGGTTGATGAAGATATATCATTGATAGAGATAGTGATAGAGACAGTGACATGTTGGATGATTGTTTGATCATCAGTAATAGTGATTGTTATCCACAATTTTGGTCATAGTGATGATGTTATGATGATGTCATGATGATAGAAGAATCAAGATCTTCAATAAGAATACTTTCCTGAGAAAAGTTTCACTTGTCTGTTTCCAGAAACTATATTTTTCAAGAAGTTCGCAGGCTACCTATATACTTGCCTGCGAGAATGCATGATTCTCGCAGGCTGCCTTAAGCTAGGGTGTGAATAGTTCACACTGTAACAAAGGCTAGGGTGCGAACATCTTCTTAAAGGGGAAAAATATGAAGTTCTCGAGCCTTCTAGAAGAGAATCTTCGAGAAGAATGAGTTGGCTAACGAATGGTTGTTCAAGTGCTGACATTCCAGATATCTTGGGATCATTTTCTATCCAAGTAACTAAGTTATCTTCTCCTATATATTGAGGAGATTGCTCATGGAAAAAGTTACAAGAAAGATAGAAAGAGATTGATTGGAGAATTGTTGGAAGCCTGTATGAAGGACTGATGCTACAGCAGCTAGAGACACCAGCAAGGTCATCACAAGTAGTTGATTTTCTTCACGCATGAGCAAGTGTGTGTGTCAGAGCTAGGAGCCATCGAAAGGATACCTACGACATCAAGGCTCAGGTTGTAAGTTTCACTTTCAATTAATTCAATACTGTAATATGTCCCTTTCCCATAAAGATGATGTCACTTTATTACATAATTCCTTGATCATATGTATAGACTAGATATTGAATATATTAATCTGCCTTCACTTTGATTGGTTTGTGCTGTTGTGATCTGTACGGTGCAAGAGCATTGGAGCGAAGCTTGGAACAACAGATACCTAAGGAAAGAGTTCATAAGGGATGTCCATAATCCTTATCTCTTAGTTCAGTCAATAGGCTAGATCTAGGGAAAGTGTATTATTCTATCACGTTTTGTTCTAGATCCAGGTGGATCTAGGAAGATCGGTTCATGTCCGCACTTACGGATTAATCCTGAAACAAAATTGGCGACTCCGCTGGGGAGACCTCCCTTGGTATTTATGGTTTTTTGAATTTTCTGTGGCCATTTTCTCTATTTTCCTCATTCTCCTATTTTGTCAGTGTCTGAGTCCTCAGGATATCCTGAGAGACCTTCTGGGTCTATAAGCCAGTTTGAATTTTGCTTGTAATTTCAAATTTTTCAGTAGCTTCAGGGATTCTCGCACTGTATCCATTGATAGCCTGCGAGAACCAGGTGAGTTCGCACTCTGCATATAAGGTCCAGTGCGAACCCCTCGCACTTTGCTTCACAGTGGCCTGCGAGAACACTATCTTCTCGCACTGTGTACACGGCTTGCCTGCGAGCAATATTTTTGAAATTTTTGGAATCAAGTTTTGACTTCTTCAATTGCTCAGAACAGTTGATTTGTGTCTTTTTGGCTTATTGAGTCATTGACTTACATATCTCTTGTTGTAGTTTGCTTGCTTGAAAAGATTTAGGGTTTCTAGGTCTTTTTTTCCTTTGGTAACTTGACTTTCTTTTCTTGGCCTTGTTTGGCATTTTCTCTCTCTTTGACTTCTGGAGTTGGATGTGTCTGACTAGCTGAGAGCCAGGGATTGGTAGAGAGTTAAGTGCTTGTGGTTTTCTCTTTTGCTTGGTGGTTTGAAGGAAGATTTTCATTTGCATTGGGAAGACTCATTGGTTTGGTTTTTGTTTTTACTTTCATTGAAAGAATTGGTTGGGTTGCTTTGTGTGGTTTGGTACGATTTGATTTTCTTTTCTCGTGAATCGGAGTTCTTCTTGGAAAGTGAACCATAAGTTTTCTTTCAAGTTTTTTTTTTTTGTCATTTCGAAAACATTGTAAAATCAAATTTTAGAGTATTGAAGTATTGAAAAAGACATTTAGAAATTGTTCATTGATAAATGATTGTTTGCATAGACATATGAACGAAAAATTGAGAATTGCATTTGCATTGTAGTATTGAGATTGATTCAGAAAATGTTCTCTCTCTCCCATAACTAGGATTCATGGAATGAAAAAGATTATATTTCATCATTGTCCTTGCATTATTTGGGTCAGATTCGCACATCATGAGTTTCACTTTCGTTACCTTTGAGTAATTAATAGCCTTTAAGAATATTGCGTAATCTTAAAATCAATCTAGTAACTTTTTCTAGGGCTCTTTACACCAACATATTAGCTAGGCTAGTACTTTGGAGTAGGAAGAGAGACACACTCTCCAAAAGCTAAAAAAAAAACAATAGTATATTGAGTTAGGGAGTGTTAAATTCCATTGACAGCATATTGTCCTGGGACGCCCTTCTAACACAAGGGTTAAGCACTAGGTCGCATTGGTGTTGGCAGAGTTACTAACCCTGCTTTGTTGACATCGGTGTAGAGATTGCACATATTACGGGGATCACTCCGAGGTATACCCACAATTATGAGTGGAAACCTTTGAGTTGGTTTCGGGCTTGATACCCTGCCCTTGCATGTGGATTGGACTGACGACTGTTCCCCCAGGCTATATTGTTGTTTGTGGTGACCTTAGTGTCCTTTCTCTCTAGGTTCTTACCCAAGGTGACTATGGAGGGGAAAGTTTTCACGGTACTTGGAATCGACGTTGATCAAACTCACTCGGGCTCCTTGGAGGGTATACCCACGATTATGTGTGGGAGCCTGCATTAGGGCATAAGTCTATTAAGCAGGTCGTCAACGTAACTTTTCCACCTTAGCCCCGCCCCTTCTCGTCTCGTTGTTGCGACGTTGGATTTCATCACCAACTAGTGGCTCCGAAATTAGAAGGTATTGTTTGCTTGGTGATTGCCTCTTAGT
>ML776600.1:111639-168548 GCA_009831015.1 Picea engelmannii
TAACTTTTCCACCTTAGCCCCGCCCCTTCTCGTCTCGTTGTTGCGACGTTGGATTTCATCACCAACTAGTGGCTCCGAAATTAGAAGGTATTGTTTGCTTGGTGATTGCCTCTTAGTTTTTGTTTACTAGTGAGTGCTGCTTACTTCTCGAAGTTGACCATAGGATTTTTCTCACGAAACTTGTCACTTGTTTACAATTGCTCCCCCGAGACATTCTCGTAGAATGCAAGGATTATCTCCAGAGCATCTGGATGATCCTCAACCTACTGGTACACCTGAGGGTTCACCCCATCAGAATGAAGTTCCTATGGTTAATTCACCACAAGGGGAAACCAGTGAAGTTCCGGTTGTCACCACACCACTTCCACACATCGAACGAACTGACTCTCTAGACGAGTTTCGAGTTACCAACACTATAGAAGACTATCGTGTTCGTCATGGTGAACAACCTGTTGGATGATTAAATCCTTCTGAAGAGACCATTGTTACATCTTCTGAATCAACTGTTGGGCCTTCTCACGGTGTAGTGGGCCAAGATCCTTTTTGGTCCGGTAATTTCCGATGAGTTTTTTTCGGTACAGAGTCATCCCCTGTTTTCGAAATCAACCCTTCCGTGGCTCCTGAGACTGAGACTACACCCGCGACTACCACTTACCATTTTGTTCTTCGTCCCGAGATGGCCCATATCGCAATTACTACGTGTGTCCAAACCGAGGTTACTGCAACTACTCTCCCTCCTATTAATACCCAACGAATGCCTGATGTCATCCTGGCATTACCACCTGGTTACCATGTGTTGAATGCTCTGTTGAATCCTCCTAATCCAACACCTCCGCATACCCCTGCCGGTTCTCCAGGTGGTCCTCAGTTTCCCGGGTATGAGGTTCCTCGTTTTATTCCGACACTCCCACCTCCTCCTCCTGGTAATCCTAATCCTAGTGGCACCATTCCAACTGTTGCACCCAACACGCAGATTCTCGTTGGTGGACAGAGTGGTACGGTTACTTTTCCTTTTCCCGGACACAACACAGTTACTGCCCAACCTACGGTTGGCACACAAATTTCGGGGGGAACCATACCTACAACAGGGGGTCCAACTTCACCCTTTGGACAAAATATACCTCCTGAATTGGCCCAGTATTGGACTCAACTTTTACAAAATTTTCCTCGGAGTGCTGGGGGGCAACCAGCTTTCCCTACAGTGGGCCAACCTTATCCAGGGGTAACTAATCCTATTTGGGGTTCGAATCAAACTACTCAACCCCAAGTCCCTGCTCAAACCCAAGGTTATAATCCTTGGGGTTACTATCCTATCCGCCCACCACTGAATCAACCCGGAACTTCCCTTTATGGACAGTCTTCTTACGCTCCTACTGGTTTTCCGACAGGGATTCCACCCCAAAGCCACCAGTACCCGCAAGTAAACCGACAGTTGTCGTTTCTTGCTACCTTGGACTTGCCAGATTTGTCTAGGATCCTGAATGATCCTATTCGTCACTCTCCTCAATGGCCTGCTATCCTTTCCAAACTTCCATCGGATATTCCGAAATTCGATGGCAAGCTGGGAGAGGACCCAAATAATCATGTCATGACTTTTCACTTATGGTGTTCGTCCAACTCTCTGATGGATGACTCCATTCATCTTCGTCTTTTTCAACGAACCCTTACCGATTCAGCTGCGAAGTGGTATATTGAACTGCCACGAGGTTTCTTTTCTGATTTCAACACCTTAGCCATGGCCTTTCTCACGCATTACCAGTTACCGATCCGTTACGATACTGGGACTGAGATCCTAACCTCTTTCAAACAAACGAAAGGTACTCACATCTCAGATCATATACATGAGTGGAGACGTAGATGACGTCTCATCAAGCTTGAACTCCCCGATCAGTTACTGGCAGAGTGGTTCACAAAATATTTTGTGAACGAGATTGGAAAAGACATTGCTATGGGCGGTGTTGTTACAGAGGAGCAGGCTATAAGTCACGCTCAGTATCTGGATCTCGTTTATTCGCAAACGGGAACACTCTACGATTTACTGCCCGAACTGCCTCGTCCTGGTACTTCCAGCACTTCTACTGCTCCAGCTGCCTCGCATGCAGTTGATGGTGTGATTGGCACTACTCATACCCACTCACACTCCGTTTCAACCACAACCCCCAAATCCACATCTTCTAATGTTCAGAATGCCCCGTCTCCTTCCCCTCCCCCCGGTAAAACCTCTGAGGTGAACGCTGTTCAATCTACACCGACTGGTAAAAATAAATCAAAGAAAGGGAGAGGCAAGAATAAGGGGGGTAAGAATAATAATCCAAACGAACAAACTACAAATTCTCCTGTTGAAGAGCGGGATAAATGCAAACCAAGGTACCCTTGCCTTATCTGCGGTGACGATCACTACACCAAGGATTGTCCTCGACGTGCCGAAGTTTCCAAGTTCCTCCAAGGAACACCAAAACCACCTACGCCGGCTGTCTTGTCCCAACCCTTCCCGTCTCAGAAACAGGCCTCGTTGGCCATCCATGACCAACCATCTACCTCCACGACATCCTATGTCTTGATGTGCACCAGTGATTCTAAGAAGAATGACGTTGCAATCACAACTAGAGCTAAAGACTATACTTCTTCTAAGGAGAAGGTTGATGATTTACCTCCTGATCTGGTACCGGCCTCTCCACCAAATCCACCTACGAATGGTCCTCTTCATCTCGAATGACCGAGCCTTGATACAGTCCTACAACCCCCGAAAGGTGTTGTTTGCAAGTCGGCTTTCAATCCTCATGCTCATGCGGCCCAGAACTACAATATTGTGGAAGATCTGGCCCAAGTACCTTCAACGATGTCTGCCCTTGAAGTCCTTCAATCTTGTCCTATGCAACGAAGGGCTCTGTTGAAAGCTATAGGTGGAATTGATCCTACTGATTCGAATTTGATAGTCTTTTATTTGGATGAACATGTTCCAAGGTTACCCTCTCAACTCGCTTTTCAGATACAAGTTATTGTTGCTGACAAGAGCATTTGTCAGACAGTTGTTGATGAGGGGGCCTCTATGTGTGTAATGGCTCTCCTCCCTTAATGGAATCAAAAAATACTCTGAAAGCCTTTAATGGCTCTGGTTTTAAGCCTTACGGTGTCCTTTCCTCGTTGCCTGTCACTCTAGAAGGTAAGACCGTCCAAGTTGAAGTGGAAGTTTTCGATTCTCCCTTAGATTATAATCTTCTTCTTGGTTGTAGCTGGGTAGATTCCATGCACGCTGTAGTGTCAACACTTTTCTGTGTCCTACAATTTCCTCACCAGGGAAGAGTTGTTGCAGTTGATCAACTTGCCTTCTTTAATTCCGATACTCGCACGGGAAATGTACCGTTCATAGCTAAAAACCCGTCGGGTTACGAGAATGTTGGGGTCGGTCTTTTAAAAGACTCTTCGTTAATGGGTACTTTTCCCATACCACCACCACCAGATATTCTACGCCCGTCAGTTGCTTCGATTAATATGATCTCCACCGTTCCTTCCAAACTTCCGGTGTCTTTTGACCCTTGGATAGTCCCTGATCCTAGAGATCATGCTCGTTTCAGCGACGTCATGCCATTAGGTCCGGTTGAGTCTGCTTATCATGCGATTCAATCGGCAACACCTTCTACACCCTCTCCGGAGGAGGATCCTTTCCGTGTCATTTTTCCCACTGACGAGATGATCATGTCCGTCATGGCCGATACACCTTGGGACGATGGGCATCATCGTTCCATACTGTTTCTGGAACAACACACTCTCGAGAGTTACCAACGGATTTCGACTCCATCGACCGTTGTTGTCACAATGACTGTTCCCGGATCTACATGTGATGTGTTTGCCGAAGGGAACCTCAGTAATATTTCTCCTACGATTCCCATTGATATTTCAGTTAAACCTGGGATAGTAGAAAATGTTCATATTGGAGCTTCGTGTTCTCCAGAGGAAATTGTTACCTATACTGCTTTGTTCAAGGAATTTCGTGATGTTTTTTCCTGGAGTTACGAAGAGATGCTAGGTATCGACCCGTCTATCATGGTGCATGAGATAAAAACATACCCTGGAGTTAAACCAGTACGGCAGCGCCTCCGTCCTGTCTATCCACGTAAAGCGACAGCCATTAAACTCGAAGTTGAAAAACTTCTTAAAGCCGGTTTTATTTACCCCGTGGCTTTGACAGAATGGGTTTCCAACCCTGTACCAATTGATAAGAAAGGTGGTAGTATACGAGTTTGCGTTGATTATCGGGATATTAACAAAGCTTGTCCAAAGGACAACTTTCCGACCCCGTTCGTCGACCAGATCGTCGATGACTGTGCCGGTAGTGAAATCTTTTCCCTCATGGATGGATTTTCCGGCTATAACCAGATTAACATCGCTTCTAAGGACCAACATAAAACCGCTTTTATTTGTCCTTGGGGTACTTTCGCCTACAGAATATTTCCCTTCGGTCTGAAGAACGCAGGTGCAACGTTTCAACGTGCCATGTCTTATGCGTTTCACGATATAAAGCATATCGTTCAACCTTATTTGGACGATTTGCCAGCTCATTCTCTGCGCCGAGTCAATCACCCCAATCATCTCCGAGCCATTTTCGTCCGTTGTCGGTTCTATCGCATTCGTCTGAACCCTCATAAATGTGTTTTCTACGTAGAATCCGACCGCCTTCTCGTGTTCATTGTTTCACGTCAAGGGATCCGGGTAGATCCTATCAAGGTTGAGGCGATTCTCAATCTTCCTCCTCCTTCTTCACTGCACCAGCTACACAGTTTGCAGGGGAAATCAAACTTTCTTCGTCATTTCATCCCGAATTATGCCGAGATTACTCGTGGTTTCACACGTCTTTTGAAGAAAGGTTCAGAGTTTCTTTGGGATAAAATTGCAAACAACGCTTTTGAAGCCTTGAAGTTGTCCCTCACTAAGGCTCCACTTCTTTTCCCTCCTGATTATAGTAGGGATTACTTTCTTTATCTGGCTGCTTCCGAGTATACCATCGACATGGTCGTCGTTCAAGTGGATGATAACCACGATGAACATGTTATCTATTACTTGAGTAGAAGTTTATCGTCAACAGAAGTCAAGTACCAACATGTTGAGAAACTGGCTTTGGCTGCTGTTCAAGCAGTTCAACGTTTTCGTCATTATATTCTCTCCAGAAAAACTACAATGATTTCACATTGTAACCCCATGCAACATATATTGACACATCAATTGCTAGGGGGCAAGTACTCCAAGTGGATTGTTATTCTCCAGGAGTTCGACTTGGAATTTGATCGCGCCACGTCGAAGAAATCCTTGGTTTTTCCTGAGCTAATTTGTGATTTCCCCCACTCTGCCACGGAAAATGTAGCAGTTGATTCGTTACTTGACGAATCACTTTTCCTTATCAGTACTGATGACATTTGGTACGGAGACATCATTATATATCTCCAAAATCAAACTTTCTGGCCTTCCTTGTCCAGTAATGAACGACGTCGTGTATGCTATCAGGCTCGTCAGTATATTATCCTCGGCGATACTCTTTACCGTCGAGGCATTGACTCTGTCTTTCGACGTTGTTTGAATTTAGACAAAGCTGAGAAAGCTTTGAATGACTGCCATTCAGGAGCATGTGGCGGTCATATGTATGAGTATGCTACTGCCCAGAAGATCTTACGTGCAGGATACTTTTGGTCTTCTTTGTTCAATGACTGCATCACTGCTGTCCAGAAGTGTCATGCCTGCCAGACCTATCAACAGAAGATTCGGTCACATCCCGCTCCCCTTCACCCTGTAGTCTTAGTAGGTCCTTTTTCTAAATGGGGCATTGATTTCATGACATGTCATCCTCACTCGGTCGGCGAGCATGGCTATATTATTGTAGCAGTTGATTATTTTACAAAGTGGACCGAGGCAATGCTGACATTTGATAATACTGGGAAGACTGCAACGTTATTTCTTTTCAACCATGTCATCACTCGTTTCGGTGTCCCTCAGGCTATCGTTACCGATCACGGTAGTCATTTTAGGAATTATATGATGTCGGAACTCACAGAGAAGTTGGGCCTTCGTCATGACAGCTCAACACCCTATTATCCACAGGCCAATGGCCAGGTCGAAGCCATCAATAAGGTTCTCATAACTATGATTCGACGGATGATAGGGATACATAAAACCAGCTGGCACACGATGTTATTTTCGGCATTGTGGGCATATCGGATATCTGTTAAGTCCGCCATGGGATTTACACCCTTTCGTTTAGTTTATGGCATGGAATCCATTCTTCCAATAGAATGCGAAATACCTTCTTTGAAGCTAGCTGTAGATCTCTTACCTAATACTTCTGTCGAAGAAGAACGTCTGTTGTATTTGATGCGATTAGATGAGACCCGACGTGATGCCACTTTAGTAATAGAAGCCCAAAAGAAGCGCGTTAAGGCAAAATATGAAAAGCATGTCAAGCCTCGCGTGTTCTTTGAAGGAGATCTTGTTCTTCTATATGGACAAGATAAAGATGTCCTAGGAGCCGGGAAATTTGAACCTATGTGGCGTGGTCCCTACATTGTCAGCAAAGTGTTGGAAAAAGGAGCGTATGAACTAGTGGATTATGATGGTGTGCCTTTGAGTGAACCCAGGAATGGGTTGTACTTAAAGAAGTACTATGCATAAGTTATTTGTGTGTGAGTACTTGTATTTTATGTATCATACTGCGTGTGTGTGTTACTTTAATTTTGCTTTTGACATTACCTGGTCTCTGCCCTTACGTGACGTTGTGTTTGATTGCCAGATGTCGGAGTATTCGCTACCTTATATTGGCTTCGCTGATGTAGCTAGTCGTAGTACTCGGAACCTAGCTTCCGCTGCTTGGGCAATCTATGCCCCGACAAACGAACTCATATCTCTACGAGGTATATGTCTTGGCCGAGAAACCAACAATATCGCAAAGTATAGCGTCGTTGTTGAAATTTTGGTTGATGCTATCTCTCTGGGAATTCATCATTTGGTTGTGCGACTTGACTCGCAGCTGGTAGTACTACAACTCAGTAATGTATATTCTATTCGAAGTCCTACTTTATTAAGGGTATATTTTCGGATTCACCTCTTGGAACGGTACTTTGATCACATAGAATACCAACACATTCCTAGATGTCTTAATACATTGACAGATGCTTTAGCTAATTATGTATTGGACAGGCACTTAAATCATTTATAAATCAAACACATTAAAATGTACACAATGTAAAGTAAGTCAGGAGAAACCATGTATATATATATAACGATCAAAGTTTGTTTTTTACAAATGGTTGTCCGAAGACCAAAATATCAAAAATGGAAGCTCATGGCTTCTACAAAATGACATCACTAATGATGTTCACGGTAACAGACTAATGTCCTAGAAACTCTACGGAGCAAGCGACCCATAGATGCAGAGACTCCCACAGTGTGACGCTGGTCGCGTCGTGGAATCTCCTCTAGGGGAATATCTGGAACATCGGCCATAAAGCCCTCTAAATTCTGCTCCACTGTCAGATAGTCCTCGGCGTACTGTGGAACTGCTACTGCTACCTCTCCTCGACGCTGAACGAGAGAACTACCAGTAGGTCTATATGCTCCAACGTCTGTGTTATCAAAAAAAATTTGGTGTTAGTCTTCAGATAAAGCTATAAACGAAAAATATTTAAATATATCAAAAATACAAAAACATTTAAAAATTAAAATTGGTGTACTTCTTACCGAGGTCTCCCCACTGTGCATCTTCAGGTAGTGCAAGGTCAGGATCACCATGGAAATCTAAACCAGCATATGTGTAATCCTCTATCATCAGCACTTGGCCTTGAAGCCAATCGAAGAACATGTCGTCATACCTGACGATCGGTCCTGCCACATGTCTAACCATGAGTTGGCACCATCGTAACATCCTTGGGTCCCTGGGACCCGGAAAGTGTCAGTCAGCCTGAAGCCTAAACACTGGGACCCTCTCACAGAAGAAGGAAACTAAAAGAGATCCATACCCAAACTATTTTAGATCTCCACGCCTACATTTGGTCAGTTGTTTTTTAAGACTGCGTAGAACTGCGTCAGCCCAGTTGAATACCTGGGGCTTAGTACACTCGATGGCATACTAAAAATAGCTCTGTAGAGCCATATGTGGGGCAACACTTCCTGCCATCTGAGCGATAGTGAAGAGAATGGTACGGAGAGTTATATTAGTCACTCCCCAAATGGCCACCTTCCCTTTCTGACGTTCAGCCTCAGGCACGCAGTACTGCCTGCAATACTCGCTCATTTTTAGACCACCTCTTCGGCTACTGGTCAAACTGACATAGGATCCCCATATGGAAAACCCAATCAAGAAATAGATGTCCTCGATGTCTATACTCAAGGTGTGAGCTCCCACGTTGAAGACTTGTTGATCTGGGTCCCACATTCAGATCAAGTACTCTAGCAATCGCACTTGGGATCTCATGCCCGGGATTCGAAAATACTTCAGGAGACCGCAATCTCTTAAAGAGGCAATGGTTTGAGGGTGATTCTCGGCATTTGTATTTTCTTCCTCGTGTTCCCGTTCTCTCCATTCGAGCACCATAATGATGGTTATTAACCTACATGGCAAACATATAAAGATAATTAATAATCTTAAACTTGGCAAAAATTCATTTTATTGGCTAAACGAGGCATACAATTTTGGACTTTGCGCTGTTCGCAGGTAGCCTATGGAACACAGTGCGAACTTCTCTCACCCTGCCTTAGGCCCGCCTGTGAGAATGAATCATTCTCGCAGGTCCCGTATGGGCAGCCTGCGAGAATCCTTCCACACGCATAGGGTTTCAAAAACCAACTTAAAAATTGAAATTTAACCAATGAAATCATGAATTTAAACCATGAAAAGCTAGAGAATGGAGAACTTACCAATATGACCCAGACAGCTCGTGGAATGACGCCCCAAAGCTCCCGAAAATTGATGATGAAGGTAGAGGGTAAAATGGAAGTTTTTTGCACTCAAATGGTAAAATGGTAAAATGACATGGTAAATTATGTTATGAATTCATTTTATTACTTTTTTACTATGTTAAAAATAGGGTTTTTATATTTATTCCTTATTTAACCCTAATTGCTAATGAGTAAATGAGTAAAATGCTTTGCAGGTATGGAACATGAAGGGTATTGGACGATTTTTTTCTATGGTGTGGAATATTTTTGATTGTTTTCTAGGGTTTTTGATATAAAACCTCAGGCGTTTTTTATCCGTTATTGCGCTTGTCAAAAACATAAGAACGTGATCGAGCGTCATTTTATCCCTTTTCCGAGCTCGCTGTGGTTACACGAAAAAGGAACCCCCCTGGAGTTATATTTAAGCTCTTTTCAGACTCTCTAAACAAGAAAAGATTGTCGAGCGATCTTGCTATTTTCACGCTCGGTAAAGTATTTGAAGTGTGCGTCCTTCGAGCGATAGTTTAACCCTTTTTCGGTCTCGTTGGACTATTGTACAAAAAAGGAACTGAGAGAGTTCTCTTTTAAGTGTTTTTCCAAACTCTATAATCTTGAAAAAACCTTCGAGTTTACTATCTCTGGACTCGTTAAACAAACATTGACAGACCTGTAATGGGAGCGAACCACTCCTTCTTAGGGTTCGTTAAAAATAATCCGAGGGACTCATCCGAAGGATGAGCTTATATCAACAAGCATATGTGATCCTCTTCAAGCTTGTGTAAAAATAAAGAGGTACTTGCCAAAAATGGTGGGGGAAAATTTGGAAAAGGGATATGTTTCATCTTTGCGTTAATTGGCAGTAAGTGTCGCTCTTGAACATGACACCCCCTATTCATCATCTAAAATTGGTTTGGGTAATCGATTTGTCTCTCATTCGATTTGATATCAAGGTCTTTCCATGTGTTGTTTTTGAGTCAATGCTGCCAAATCATTGGTCGTGTCATTCATATGTTCAAGAGAAGTCTTTCTGAAACCTTTGTTTGAGTCATCCATCTGCAGTTATTTATCCTCTTTGTGTCGGCCTTCTCTGTGTCCAAAGTCCAATTGTTACATGCTCTGTTTCACTTTCAAACTCTGTTACTCATTTCATGTCATTGATGGGGGATACATCAAGGCCATCCTATGACGAGTCTTGTTCCGTCGACGTCAACACATTATCCGGGATGAAGACTTAGAAATCATTCAGTACCTTGGAGCTTGCATGCCTCAATGGCAAGTTTCCTCACTGTCGACAGTGGGTTTACATCATTGACCTCTGATCGAAAGATTTCATCGATTGTTCGACATCAACTCATTTATTCACAGTCGATGGATTGTACTTTGGTACCTTGGGAGTCATTGACATCAATGGTGATTTCCCTCGCACTTGTTAACGGTTACCTCAATGACCGGTAATCAAGTGGTTTCTACCATGTTCGACTTCGACACATGTAATCACATGGTTATATTCGTACTTTGGGCGTGAGATTGAAGACCCTGGGTGTCGTCTTAAGGGATCCAGGTTTCTATGGAGTATATGTATGATTTATGACACATAGATCCACTGTGTATGTTTTGTGGCTATGTCATCTTGATCAACAATTTGTCGCATAGATCCACAGTGTATTCAGGTGGCTATGCTATTTTATGACTGCATGGGTCCACAGTGTATGATTGGTGGCCATGAATTTTCACGTTGTCGATCTATGATCTGAGCATGGGAATGCCTACCTCAGAAGGGATACATATGATATTATGTTGATGCTTGGATGTTTGCAGGTTTCCGATTAGTGCGCTCTTGGTTCTTGACACACACATGCAGCTTACAAAGTCTATCGACTGTCACTGATTCCACTCTCAGACTTTGGGGGGCATTTTGTTATCCACAATTTTGGTCATAGTGATGATGTTATGATGATGTCATGATGATAGAAGAATCAAGCTCTTCAATAAGAATACTTTCCTGAGAAAAGTTTCACTTGTCTGTTTCCAGAAACTATATTTTTCAAGAAGTTCGCAGGCTACCTATATACTTGCCTGCGAGAATGCCTGATTCTCGCAGGCTGCCTTAAGCTAGGGTGAAAATAGTTCGCATTGTAACAAAGGATAGGGTGCGAACATCTTCTTAAAGAGGAAAAAGATGAAGTTCTCGAGCCTTCTAAAAGAGAATCTTCGAGAAGAATGAGTTGGCTAACGAATGGTTGTTCAAGTGCTGACATTCCAGATATCTTGGGATCATTTTCTATCCAAGTAACTAAGTTATCTTCTCCTATATATTGAGGAGATTGCTCATGGAAAAAGTTACAAGCAAGCTAGCAAGAGATTGATTGGAGAATTGTTGGAAGCCTGTATGAAGGACTGCTGCTACAAAATCTAGAGACACCAGCAAGGTCATCACAAGTGGTTGATTTTCTTCACGCATGAGCAAGTGTGTGTGTTAGAGCCAAGAACCATCGAAAGGAGACCTACGATATCAAGGCTCAGGTTGTAAGTTTCACTTTCAATTAATTCAATACATTAATATGTCCCTTTCCCATAAAGATGATGTCACTTTATTACATAATTCCTTGATCATATGTATAGACTAGATATTGAATATATTAATCTTCCTTCACTTCGATTGGTTTGTGCTGTTGTGATCTGTACGGTGAAAGAGAATTGGAGCGAAGCTTGGAATAACAGATACCTAAGGAAAGCATTCATAAGGTATGTCCATAATCCTTATCTCTTAGTTCAGTCAATAGGCTAGATCTAGGGAAAGTGTATTATTCTGTCACGTTTTGTTCTAGATCCAGGTGGATCTAGGGAGATCGGTTCCTGTCTGCACTTACAGATTAATCCTGAAACAGTGATAGTATCACTGGTAGTGATAGTGAGTCTACACTTATATTTCAGGGCAACAGGATGAGGCAAGGATAGGTGGTTGTAGCCACATTCCAGTTGGCGTCGGAGAAATCATGGGGTTGTAGTCTCTTTCTTGTTGGAGCCAGGGAATTCAAGGAGTTGTATATTCCTTCAAGTTCAAGCCTGAGAATAGGGTTTTGTAGCCTCCTTCTAGTTGTAGCTAGAAAATTGGGAAGCTAATGCTTCCAGTGAATGTATTCTTTTGACATATAAGAAAAACATTTCATGGTTTTCTCCCTTTTGGGTTTCCACATAAATTATGGTGTACTGTGCATTTGATGTGATATTATTCATGTAATATTTCTTATCATTATACTACTGATGTTATATATTGAATTCTAAATATAAAATGTTGAACATTTTTTAAGAATAGACATTGTGATTAAAAGTAATAAAAGTTCTCATACTGTTTCACCCCCCCCCCCCGNNNGGAAATATACCCTATATAGTTAAGTAGGTTTAGATACTATGAGAATTTACAAATAGATCATTTATTTGATACAATGCACATCGAGAAGAATGTAACAGAAACATTGTGAAGAATATTATATGGAAGGAGTGACAAAGAAACATTTGTCAAAATTTGGATTGACATTTAGGAAGCCAATCAAACAATGAAAAATTTGATTTATTTAAATAGAAATGGACACCAAAATAGTCTTTCATAGTCATTTACAAAGAAGGAAAACAATTTTGTAAAATAGGTCACTCATAAAATTAAATTTCCCATGATATTTTTGTTGGAGAAATTACTATTTTTGACACACTAGTTCAATGGGAGTTAACTGATTAATTCTATTTTAGGACTTTCTATTTTGACCATCACTATTATGCATGCATGCATTCCTAAGGAAAGATAACTACTTGATTGATTTTCTTAATTAAGGAATGTTCCTGCCTATATATGAGTGTATCCCACTCATTCATTGTATCATATTGATCATCATTGTATCATTCATTCATTCATTGATCAACTCATTGGATTAGTGTGAATATATTTTCTCATTCTTCCATATTGAATCTCTCATCCTTTCTTGATAATATTTTTTTGTATTTGATTTATCTAGATCTCATGTAAAAGTTTTGATGAAACATTGACATGGTATCAGAGCTATGTTTCTTGGAGCAAGACAAACAAGCCAGAGAATAAGGAAAATCATAGTTTCAGGGAGCAAAATCTGTGGAACCGATGTTGTCGCATCCTTTCTTTGTCTAAAAGTGCGAAAAATTGAAGTTTTCATACCCTCTCCCTGTTGTAAGGTATGGTAGAGTGTGACAAGTACCTATCACACCCTGGTACACTACAGAGAGTGACAACCAGGAGCCTATCGCTCTGTGTATGAAGGGCAGGTGCGACGACCTCTTATAGTCCCTTCTTTTTGAGGTGATTTCTCCCAAAATATTAACTTTCTGAGGAAACAACCTACAAAAGAAGTAAATTTACCCATTCTAAAATTAGTTTTTCAACCACTTGACCATATTTCTCACCATTTTCTCAGAAAGGAAGCCCAAAGATTGCCTCCTGAAACTGATACAAATTTTCCATATGTAAGTGTCTTTTCTGTAGTAATTTCTGAGTTTTTCAATTGCAGTTTGAGAAGTAAATTTTAGTGGTTATCATACTCAGTTGGGAGAGAATCATTGTAATGGAGGAAAAATATGCAGTTATATTGACCCTTCAGAGTCTGAATCTAAAACTTGTCAAAGAAATTATCAAACTTCAAGGTGAACAAGAGTGATCCAATATTTGTCTTCAAAACATGTGTACCTATTTTTCCACGGATTTTGGACTCATTGGGAGTCTATTAGAGGATCAAGAAGATCAAGTTGATACTTGGACCACCCACATAAATGATATGGAGGAGAAATTCACTCTTCTCAATGAGCATTTTTTGGCTAATTTAAAAGAGAAGGAAGATATTATTGCTTGTTTTAAAAAATATCTGCAACAATCTCTTACTTCTAATGGAGTTTCTACATTGCTAAGCACTATTTAGCTTTCTTCACCGACTTTTGAGTTGCACACTCATGGTTTTGGGTACAAATTGATGCATAATATGGGATACACTGGTGGTAGCCTTAGTAAGAATGGATAGGGGATTGTACATCCCATTCAGCCTATGATGAGACCAAGAAAAGACAGACTTGGTTTTGTTGGGACTTCATTTCCAATAACAAGTTGTCTCGATATTTCAACCATTAAGACTCAATTTGTTCAATCACAAGAGTCCATCACATAAGATGACTCTTATATTGTTAAGTTTTAATAACCAACACCTACATCTCTTATTGATACAACTTCGGAGATTTCACAGTGAGATTTGACATCAACTTCAGCATTAGAGTTGCCAATATTAGACTCTTCAGCACCAACATCAAATTTTTTGGTAGCAACAAACTCTTCAACAACAACTTCAGGGTCTAAATCCTCGACAACATGATCAAAGACAACATTGCCTCCCTTTCAGGTATCAACAACATTTTTTCAGTTCCTCTTCTTTCTACTCATTGATGAAGAGGTGTATACGACAACATCTTGGAAAGGTACCAACTACGATGATTGTTTGTGGTTGGCTTGATGATTGGTCATGACAACATTTGAGCAATTGTTTGAGGACATCTTATATATGTGTTTCATCCACAATACATGGGAACCATTCTCATTGCTCTGAAATTGATTGATTATGTCTCCTTTATAGTTCCATTCACCACTATTTTTGATGACTTTTATGGTGTTTTCTTATATGTTTTGGAAGCACTCTAACTAGCCCAACCATCTTGGTGTAAGATCGATCCTTAATGTTTGGAGAGATCTGATTTTTGTTGTATAAATTTCAACACACTTAATCTATTCCTGCGATTCTCCTAATCTAACAATTATACGCCACTGTTAAATACATAATCACTTCTACTATTATTCTTGCAAAAAATTAAACCACGATCACAACCACAATCACAAAGTGAAATATCAAGAACACATAACACAAAAGTTTTACCGGGAAATTGTAAAGCTAAAAACCCCACTATCATATATTATGTATATCATGAATCATGAAACAATCTCATACAAAACTCTAATCCAAGAGATCTGAGTACAACACAATCGTCTCACACTGTCATACACAAATCAACAAATACATGTGCCAATTTCTGTGTCCAGACAGCTTGCCTCCTCTGCACAATCTCTGCAATTCGAATTCTTGCAATCGAATCATTCACGAATTGCCTAGTTTTCACATGCTCATAAGCATATGCACTGCATGTGTGATCAAGTCACAACTGATAGCCAAACTATCCCTTTCACCTGTTATCTCAACTAGGTCTCCACTGGATCTGACATGCATGTAGTTAACCATGGCGAATCTTCAGTTGCATGTGAGTTCACTGATTAACTGAACTCTCACTATTGCATGTTTAGTTACAACTAGTACAATTGATCTTAACTCACTTAACTACACTTATGATTCTGTTACAAATCCAACTCACTCAGTTATGAATGAGATAATAGATTAATATTTATTGTCTAATTTATTTAAGGGAAAAATAAATTAGACACATGTTTCTTGTTGACTTTTCAACACTCCCTCTCAACAAGAAAGGGATTATCCTTCACCCCAATCCTGTCTCTATGATATTCGAATTTTCTCCTGGTGAGCGCCTTCGTCAGAATATTTGCATCCTGATCATCCGTAGGAATGTATTGAAGAAACATGATCTTCCGCTGCACACAATCTCTGATATGATGATACCGGATATCTATATGCTTAGATCTGTCATGAAACACAGGATTAATCGAGAGTTTAATGCAACTCTGATTATCACAATAAATCATTGTCGGATCTAAATGAGAACCAAACAAACCAACCAAGATCTTCCTCATCCAGATAGCCTCACATGCAGCTTGGCTCCCTGCCATGTATTCCGCTTTCACTGAACTAAGTGCCACGGATCTTTGTTTCCCGCTGTACCAAGAAACAGTTGTAGATCCGATACTAAAAATCCCTCCTGATGTTCTCTTTCTATCTGTTGGGATACCCACCCAATATACATCCGTGAAGCCATGCAACTTCACCTCATCCGTCTATTTGTACCATAATCCATACTCAAATGTGCCCTTCAGATATCTCAGGACATGCTTACCTGCCTTCCAAAAGAGTTTGGTAGGCTTAACCATCGCTTGACTTAGTTGGTTAACCACATAGAAAATGTCTGGTCTCGTGTTCACTAAATACATTAGCGAACCCACTAACTTTCGATAGACAGTAGCATCCACTACCTCTCCAGAAGTAGCATCCTCTTTCCTCTAGTTTCCTGGAAGAGGAGTTTCCATGGGTTTGCAACCCTCCATGTGAAACTTACCCAGTATCTCTCTTGCATACTTTCCTTAAGACACAAAAAGTTCACCATCTCGCTGCCATATTTCCAAACCAAGGAAATAATGAAGAAGTCCCAAATCCTTCATCTCAAACTCCTTTGCAAGGTCATCCTTGCATGAGTGTATCAACTCCTCATCACCAGTCAGTATTAAGTCATCAACATAAAGAACAATGATTAAAAGCTTACCCTCCACCACAATTTGGTATAGGTTTGCATCCACTTCACTTTTGGTGAAGCCCAATCTGATGAAATAGTTGTCTATCCAAGTGTACCAAGCATGGGGTGCTTGCTTCAGCCCATACAATGCTCTCTTGAGTCTGCACACATGTGACTCTCTGTCAAAGGTCTCAAAACCTTCTGGCTTCTCAATGTACACTTCTTCCTCAATGATCCTGTTGAGGAACGTATTTTTTACATCCATCTGATGAATGCGCTAGCCCATCTCTGCTGAGAGTGCAAGGATGGATCTTATGGAAGAGTACCTTGCGACAGGTGCAAAGGTCTCATCATAATCTATCCCCTCAATCTGTGAGAATCCCTGGGCCACAAACCTATCCTTGTATTTCTCCACACTCCCATCAGTAGCTTGCTTTACCTTGTAGATCCATCTCGAACCTACCACTGATTTATCAATCGGTCTTGGGAGAATTTCCCATGCACTATTTTTTACAATGGAGTCATACTCCTCTACCATAGCATCAACCCAAGTGGGGTCCTGCAATTCTTCCTGAAAGGAAGATGGTTCAGTCAGAATACATTTGCTCATGAGAGCCATGTATCCAACAAATCGATCAGGAGACTGTCTCTGTCTACACTGTGAAGTAGGGGCTCCTACATTCTGTGCAACATCTAGTCTCAATCTATCAGCTTCCGTGGTGCTCTTTCTGCCATTTCTGATGGATGGATCTACTTGAGTGGTTTCCTCCACTCCATGAACCTCCTCGTGTGGTTGATCCACATCTTGAGACTCATCCTTGGGAACCAACAGTTCCTCTTCTCCATGCAAGTCTAGCTCCCTATCAGGCGACAACCACATGGCTTTCCCCTCATTGAATTTTATATCTCGTCGCATAAAAGTGATCTTACTGTTCGGAAAATACACATGATAATTATGGGGTGTTTTTGTGTACCCCACAAATATCCCAACTTCAGCAGTCAGTTCCATATTCTTCCTGGCATCCTTGGTCACATGCACATAAGCAGATGAGCCAAAATTTTTAAAATGAAAAACATCAAGTTTACTATCAGTAAAATCTTCTTCAGGTGTACTCATGCCAAGTACTCTATGAGGACAACAGTTCTACACATCAACTGCAGTATTGCATGCTTCTGCCCACAAATGCATTGGTAGGCCCTGATCTTGCAACGTCGCTCGTGCTGCACCCATGATCGTTATGTTCTTTCTCTCCGCGACCCCATTTTTCTATGGGCTATGAGGTGCTATGAGTTCTCTTCAAATTCCTTCTCTGCTGCAGAAGTCTTTGAATTCGTTAGAGATGTATTCTCCACCATTATCGCTCCTTAGATCCTTCACTTTCTTCCCCGACTCTTTCTCCACCAATGCTTTAAACTCACAGAACTTTGAGAATGTTTCATCCTTCTTCTGCATGAAGAATATACAACATTTACGAGAAAAGTCATCAAAAAAAATAACTTAATACTTATGTTTTTCTATTGAAGCAACCGATAATGGTCGACACACGTCCATGTGAATTCTCTCCAGGATTACCGAAGCACAGTTCTCCTTTTCATGAAAGGTGGACTTTACATACTTCCCTAGGGTGCACCCCTTGCACTGATCTAACTGAGCAAGTGTTCCCCTTGGAAGTCTAGTAGATATCTGCTGCATGATCTTCAAGGCTCCATGATGAAGATGGCCCAATCGCATGTGCCATAATTTTCCCTCATCCCGGCTCACCACTTTTTCTGCCTTGCCTATCATGGCATTATAGCCATCTACCTCGAACATGTAGAGATTCTTAACTCAAATCCCTATCTTCTTGACTTGACCTGTTGCTTTATGTCGCAGGTAGGCTTTACCACTACTAAAAACAACAGCATAGCCTCTATCCTCCAATATTGCGACTGAGACTGAGTTTTTCTTCAGACCTGGAACATGCATAACATTTTTCAATTGAAATGGTTTACCTGACTCCCTCTAAAAGGTAATGGTACCAATACCAGATGCACTGTATCGTCCATCGTCCCCCATCTCTATATTCATTCTGAGATCTTTCTCCTCCAAGTCAATGAAAGACTCTTTATCTCCCGTCATGTGGAAGGAAGCACCACTATCCAAATACCACAGCGATCCCGATGCACTTGAAGCCATGCATGCAATCAAAGCGAAATCAAGATCAAATTGTGAGATAAGAGCCTCACTAGTTGTAGATCCAACAACTTTCTTGTTCTTCTTCTTCTATGGACAGTTAGTAGCGAGATGCCAATGTTCGTGACAATGAAAACACTTCACTTTAGACAAATCAATCTTCTTGACTTTCGACTCAGATTTTGGATGTAATTTCTTCCCTTTCCCTTTCCTTGCCTTGGCAGTCAAAGCACAATCCTTTTCATCATCACACTTTGATGAAGATCCATCTCTGGTGTTCCACCTGAACTCCTCTTGCGCTAGATCTGACCATAGTCATTCCCAATTCGATAATTTTTCCCTTCCATTGACAGAGTCTTGATAACTGTGCCAACTCTTAGGAAGCCCTAGGAGCGCCAAGCTCACCAAATCATCAGCAACAACTATTATTCCCACACTTCCAAGCTCATCCCGACACTGGATAAACTTCATGAGATATTTTGGAATGGTGTCGCCTTTTTCCATCTTGATCTTGCTGAGTTTATCTTTGAGCGCCAATTTCCTATGGTCGCTACTATTTTGGAACAGATCCGTCAAAACCTTCCACATTTCATATGGTGTGGTTTTCCCATGGAGACTTGAGACAATGTGGTCTCGTACTCCCTCCAACAGAATCCTCCTCGCCTTCGCCACTTTCTTTTTCCATGCATCAAGATTTGCAGTATCTATCGCATCCGGCTTAGGAACATCGTTGTCAATGTAACCCTTCAAGCCATTGTCTTCAAGTACTGCTTCCATCCTGTTCTTCCAAGCGATGTAGTTAGATATTCCCTCGAGTGCATACTCCAACCTCAAGCCATTGAAAGACATTTCAATCTTGAATCAGTTGTCGCACCAAGAAAATATTACAAATTCGAATGTTATCCAACCACCAAAACTCAACCCCTGCAATCCCTCTTCCCTGGGAGGTTTGCACCCCATCTGAGAGTAGCCTGAGGGAAGTTCACACTCTGCATGTGTGTAACCTGTGAACTTGCCTGGGAAGTTCGCACCCTGCTCCACTGTATCCTGCGAGAATGCCAATGAAGTTCGCACCCTGCTTCACTGTTAGGGTGAGGGAAGTTCGCACCCTGCTCCACTGTATCCTGCGAGAATGCTAATGAAGTTCACACCCTGCCTTTATCTAGGGTGAAAGAATTATTGTTCTTGAAAACACCAGAATTTTTTAGTACTAGGGTTCGCACCCTGCTATAGACGGGACCTGCCAGAATGCAATTATGTTTTCACCTCACTTCTGTGACCCCGTGGCCTTTGTGGCTCTGATACCATGTAGAAATTTCAATACACTTAATGTATTCCTGCAATTCTCCCGATTTAACAATTATATGCCAATGTTAAATACATAATCGATTCTACTATTATTCTTGCGGAAAATTAAACCACGATCACAACCACAATCACAAAGTGAAATATCAAGAACACATAACACAGAAATTTTACCGGGAAAGCGTGAAGCTAAAAACTCCACTATCATATATTATGTATATCATGAGTCATGAAACAATCTCATACAAAACTCTAATCCAAGATCTCTCAGTACAATACAATTGTCTCACACTGTCATACACAAATTAGCAAATACATGTGCCAATTTTCGTGTCCAGACAACTTGCCTCCTCTGTACAATCTCTGCAATTTAAATTCTCGCAATCAAATCATTCACGAATTTCCTAGTTTGCACATGCTCATAAGCATATCCACTGCATGTGTGATCAAATCACAACTGATAGCCAAACTGTCCCTTTCACCTTTTATCTCAACTAGGTCTCCACTGGATCTGACATGCATGTAGTTAACCGTGGCGAATCTTCAGTTGCATGTGAGTTCACTGATTAACTAAACTCTCACTAGTGCATGTTTAGTTACAACTAGTACAACTGATCTTAACTCACTTAACTACACTTATGATTATGTTACAAATCCAACTCACTCAGTTATGAATGAGATAATAGATTAATATTTATTGTCTAATTTATTTAAGGGAAAAATAAATTAGACACATGTTTCTTGTTGACTTTTCAACAGTTGTCAACTAGTATTACATACAACATTTCAACTTCAACACAATCATTGAAGAAGATTATGATATGTCATCATTCGATCATGCTTCATTTACTTGTCATTTTTTCTTGGTTTTGGAGACTGTATACCTGCCACATGGTGGATCTCATCTGTTTTTTTCTTCTTTTGATGCATTGTATTTTGAGGGGTGGTTTTGTTCCCACATGGTTTTCCCTCTTTCCTCATTTTTTCAGTGTTCATTAGTTGCATTGTACATGAATACCTAATATGGCCTAGTAGCTGAGACTCATTTTTTACTCCATAGTGATTCTCAGGGGGGGTGTTGGATAAATTACTATTTTTGACACACTAGTTCAGTGGGAGTTAACTGACTAGTTATATTTTAGGACTTTCTATTTTGACCATCACTATTATGCATTCATGCATTCATAGGGAAAGTTAACTTCCTGATTGATTTTCTTAATTATGGAATGTTCCTTCCTATATATGATTGTTTTCCACACATTCATTTTATCATATTGATCACATTGATCATCATTGTATCAATCATTCATCCATTGATCAACTCATTGGATTAATGTGAATATATTTTCTCATTCTTCCATATTGAATATCTCATCCTTTCTTGATAATCTCTGTTTGTATTTTCTTTAGCTATATCTCCTGTGAAGATTTCAATGAAACATTGACAATTTTCTTCAAACAAAAAGAACATATTAACAAATAAAGGTGAATTTGGTGGGGTAAAAACTCATGAATAGCATACCTTGATTAAGATAACTATTTTGGTAGATTTCTATATTGGAAATACTTATTTTTAGTATTTTAATTTTTTTTTCTTTTCAAAAAAATAATGATCTTTTTTTTTTTTATAGTATGTTCTACCTCTAACTCTCCCTAACAACTTTGACATCAATGTAAAACAAGTTATACATGATATTGGAAAATACATGAGGTAAAAAATGATTTATATACAAAATATTTGTTGTTTAACTTGTCGACATGTGTTTTACTTGAAATAATTATACTTTGTTGTTAAAACCTATGATTTTATTTTTATCATGTGTAGGTGGTTTTCATCTAGAGAAATCCATAAAAAAAGATATAAAATATTGGAGGAGATAAATTCCTTGGCTAATGTGTGAAATGAAAAAGTATCTACCTCCAATGAGTGAGAACACTGCCTCATACACCAAAAGTTGAGGAGATTAAAATGTGTGGACCTATACACACAAGGTCATTGTGGATGGTGGAGAGGCACTTGAACTCATTGATTTATTTTTTTAGACAAAGAGCATGTCATGAGTGTTATATGGTGGAGGAATATATAATATATCAATCCTTGGTGTATATTATTCGATATCTTCCTAAATTAGTAGTAAATATGAAGGTGCCTCACATTTGGGATGTCAACTCCATCAAAAAAATTGAAGAGGAGGTCTTGGATGGGAAAGGTTGAATTAATAAAGTGAAAGGTATTTAGATGGTATAGATATATAATACTTTTGCATTTTTTTTTTTTTTCTATATTTTACTTATTTAATTTTTGTTCATCTTCATATAGTTGATTGAGAGTGGGATGCACTACATTTATACATCACAAACAATCTTGATTGGATGAAGGTATGGATAGATCGATGTATACAATGTAATGGTAGGTTATCATGGGAAGGGGTGGCTACATTGATTAAATAAGCTCATTGTAATCAATATACAAATATTACTCATAAGGAAATTGATTTAGAATATGGTTTAAAAGATAAAAATACAAACATATTATTCACTCACATCATGTTTCAATTTTTTTCCATTATATTAATCTATGTGGTGTGTTTTTTTTATATGTTTTTATGAAGTCTAAATATGTTTGTTGATTGATAATGCATTTTTTTATGTGTTGAGCATATTTCATTTGACACACCACAAGGATATATGGTGCAATGGTCGTCAATTTCACATCAAAAAGTTGGATGACAAGAACAAAACCTATGATTGTGGGATAATTGTAGTCTTTCAGGTCACTAATGTTTCCTCTAGAAGAGAAAAACATCCAAAAATATTTGAAAATAGATATTATGGTTATTTAGATGATATACTCACATGTGACTTTAAATCCTTCAAGTTAGGTCTATTCAAGGTCAATTGGTATAGGTGAGATATGAATGAACATGATCCCGAAAGAACTATTATTGAGAATGACAATGGATTTACCATGGTTAATACAAGGATGTTTGAGCTAGGTACATAAACTTATGTTCTTCCAAGCCAATGTGAGCATGTGTTTTATTCATAGGTTCCAATTAAAGTAGGTTGGTCGTACAATGTTATATATGATCCAAGAGGAAGTTCTACAAAGTATAATGTACTAGAAGAAGATTATATTGAAGAAGATGAAGATGGAGAGAAGCATGAGGTAGATGTACTATGAGATGAATAAGTTGAAGAAGTTAAGCCAAATGTAGATAAAAATGTTCTTGATGATGATATTGATGATGATATTATAGAAAATGACATCGATGATGATGTTAATATGGCCAATCCTTTCAACATCGATTATGAACATGATGATATAGATGTAGAGTTGTATCAAGAAGAAGATCGATGATAATGCATAAATGTTTAAATATAGGATGTATGTGATTATGTATTTTATATGATTTATTCTCTATAAAGTATTTAGTTATATGGTTTAATCATCACCATCATCATTGAATTCATCATCATCATAATAAGCATTGTCGTCGTCATCCTCCACATCATTGTCATCATCATCATTGACATTGTTGTCATAGGTATTGTCATCATCATCGTTGTCGTCGTCATCATTTTCATCACCAAAATCAACATTGTTGTCATCCTCCTTCTCCTCCTCATCATTTTCATCATCATCATCATCATCATCGTCATTGTCATCATCATTGTCATTGTATTCATCATAATCATTGTCATCATCATCATAATTTCCATTGTCATGATGATCATCATATAATCATCATCATAATGAACATTTTCATCCTCCTCCACATCATCACCACTATCATCATCATTTTCATTTACATAGTAGTCTTCACCATCATTGATATTGTCATCATCATCTTCATCATTATCATCTTCGTCATCGTCATCATCATTATCATCATCATCATCAACATTTTCGTCATCATCATCATTTCCATTTTCATGATGATCGTCATATCATCATCATCATAATCAACATTTTAATCTTCCTCCTCATCAACATCGTCATCGTCATCATCATAATTTTCATTTTCATTGTAGTCATCATCATGAACATTGGCATTATCGTCATAGTCATCATCATTATTAACATTGTCATCATAATCGTCATCCTCATCATTGTCATCATCATCGACATTGACATTTTTGTCGTAGAAATTGTCATCATTGACATTGTTTTCGTCATATTCATCATCATCATTCTCATCATCCTCATTGTCCTCATCATTGTCATGACCTTTTTGCACACTTATTATCATTATCATTGTCTTCATATAGGTTTATGTTGGGCAGGCAAGTTGGATAGAGAACCATGAGAATAAACGATGCACAAAGAAAACAGAGGCAATATCAAGAAGATCAAGAAGATCAAGAAAGAAGAGATAAGAAAGAGAAGAGATGGGGGACATGAAGGAACAAGTTCCCGTAAAATATATGAAAACCAACCGATCATGAGTTGAATCTAGCTCAGAAGGAGTTGTCACCATCCGATAATGAGTGGGAGACAACTCATTATGAGTTGGAAAGAAAACCTGAGAAAGAGGAGAAGAAAGTGGAGAATTGGAGAGAGATTCTATAAGTGAAATAGTTTGAAGTGACAACAGTGAAAACAAAGAGTAGAGGTGAAGTCGAAGAACTAGAAGATTTATGAGCAATCATTTTGATTGTAGGAGTTTTTTTGTAAATCATCCAAAAATGTAAGGAGAATGTTGTATATTGAACACATGTTGTATCGTAGAGCGCAAGCTGAATCCCTTAAATATAATAAATAAGAAAATATTTGTGGGCGTAGCCTGGGAGGGGGTGAACCACAGTAAATTTGTTTTGAATTATGCTATGGAATGGTTATTCATGTTTGTAATATGTTAATTCATGTCTAAATGATGTTGATTCATGCTTTTACTACAGATGAATGCATATCTTTACTGATAATGTTGAAATATTTATGTGCGGTAACATTAATTGTATGTTTAATTATTAAATGGTGAGAATATAGACTGATATGCATAAATAATTAAGTAATGAGGTCAGATTAACTAATATCTAGTGAGTGAAAGAGTCTTGTAGGTATGACAGAGTGTGCCTCCCTTATTTCCCTCATCGCTGCAGAATCTTGGCTCCTATAGTCCCCATAAAGATACCTTGGGTGAGACTTTGTCTTCTCATAGGTGATGCTGAAAGGGCTAGTATCTGTAGGGTTTTGTTGGACAACTTACTTTGAACACAAGGTCTTGAACCTATCTGTGTGCACATGCCAACAATGTCGCAATCATTGTTGTCATCATCATCATCATTTTTGTCATCATTTCCATCACCATAATCAACATGTTCATCATCCTCCTCATCATCATCATCATTTCCATCATCATAATCATCTTCATTGTAATCATCATCATCATCATTGTCATCATCATCGTCAATGCCATTGTCATAATGATCATCATATTCAACATTGTCATCCTCCTAACTCCTCATCATCATCGTCATCATCATCTTTGTCGACATTGACATTGTCTTCATATTCATTTCCATCATTGACATTGTGGTCATCCTCATCATCATCATCATCATTGTCATTGTAATCATCATCATCATTTTCATTTTCACCATCATCATCATTGCCATTTTCATGATGATCATCATATCATCATAATCATAATCAACATTATCATCCTCCTAGCTCCTCCTCCTCATCATCATCATCTTAGACATTTACATTGTCGTTGTAGTCATTATCATCATTGACATTGTTGTTGTCTTCATCATCATCATCAACATCATCTTCATTTACATCGTCATCACCATTATCATTGTCATCATCATCGACATTGACATTGTCGTCATAGTCAACATCATCATCAACATCATCATCATCATCATTTTCAAAACCTTTTGGAAAACTTATCATCACTTTCAATGTCTTCATAGGTTTCATTATCATCGTCATCGTCATTTTCATTATCATCAACATAATCAACATTTTCATCGCCTTCCTCATCCTCCTCATCAGTTTCGTCATCGCTGTCATTATCATCATCATTTTCCTCATCGTCATTGTCATCATCATCTTCAATTCCATTGTCATGATGATCATCATATTGTCATCATCATAATCAACATTGCAATCCTCTTAGCTCCTCCTCCTCATCGTCATCGTCATTTTCGTCGACATTGACATTTTCATTTTAGTTTTTGTCATCATTGCCATTGTTTCATCATCATCATTATCATCATCATCATCATCGTCATTTTCATCATCATCATCATTATCATCATAATCGTCATTTCCATTGTTGTGATGATCATCATATCAAAATTATAATCCTCCTACCTCCTCCTCATCATTGAAATTGTTTCCATAGTTTTTTTCATCATTGACATTGTCATCATCACCCTCATCATTTTTGTCACCATCATCATCATCATCATCATGGTCGTCATCATCATCGTCATCATTTTCATTGTTCTCATCATCATCATTGAAATTGACATTGTCGCTATAGTCATCATCATCATTGACATTTTCATCGTCATCATTGTCAGAACCCTTTTCAACACTAATCATCATTGTCATTGTCATCATAGGTTTCATTATCGTCATCGTCATCATCATATTTGTCGTCATTTTCATCAACATAACCAACATTGTCATCATCACCCTCCTCCTCATCATCGTCATCGTCAACATCATCAATATCATCATAGTTGTCATCATCAACATTGACATTTTCGTCCTAGTCTTCATCATCATTGACATTGTCATCATCATCTTCATCATCATCGCCATCGTCATTATCATTGTCATTGTCACCATAATATTTTTCACACTTATTATCATTGTCATTGTTGTATTATAGGTGTCGCCATTGTTTTTATCCTCATCATCATCGTCATCATTGTCATCGCCATAATCGACATTGTCATTTTCATCTTCCTCCTGCTCATCAACTTCGTCATCGTTGTCATCATCATCATCATCATCGTCGTCATCGTCATCATCATTGTAATCATCATCGTCACTATCATCATTATCATCATCATCATTTTCATCATTGTCATCATCATCATCATCATCATTGCCATTCTCATGATGATCATCATATCGTCATCATCATAATCATCAGCATTGACATTTTCATTATAGTTGTAGTCATCAATGATATTTTCGTCGTCATCCTTTTCGTTATCGTCTTCGTCATCATAATCATCATCATCATAACCATTTTGCACACTTATCATCATTGTCATTATTGTCGTATAGGTGTCTCTATCGTCTTCGTCATCGTCATTGTCATCACCATAATCAACATTTTCATCATCACCCTCCTCCTCATCAATATTTTCATCGTTGTCATCATCTTCGTCATAATTTCCATTGTCATGATGATCATCATATCGTCATCATCATCATCAACATTGTCATCCTTCTAGCCCCTCCTCATCATTGTCATCATTGACATTTTTTTCATCGTTGTCATTATGATAATCATCATCATCATCATCATCATATGTGTCATAGGTGTTAGAGGTTATCTAGGGGTCAGGGTTTTTAGGAATTAGACATTCTAAAAATTAAGAGGTAGTTTTTATAGGTTCCAGGGATGTTAGGTTTTCTAGTTATTAAGAGTTAATATCGGGGTCACAAGGATTAGAGTCAAGTATTACAAAAATTAATATCGATAAGGATTATAGGGATTAAGTGTTAGTCTTAGGGGTTATAGGTGTTAGGGTTTATGAAATATATAGATTAAATAAATGAAAATGATTAATCCATATAACTCACAAACCCTAACACCTATAACCCCTCAGCCTAACACTTAATATGTATAATCCTTACCTCTATCAATGCTTGTAATACTTAACTCCTAATCTTTTTGACCCCATATTAACTCTTTTTTTTTTTTTTATAAGTAAGAGATTTTATATATAAAGGGCCTTCAAAAACCAGACTAGAGTTACTAAAGCTTGAAAACAACCATACTGTAGTTACCAAACTACCCCAAGAAAGGGGAAACCAGTTCAGCCAGCCGGCTAAGTCTTGCAATTTACAGTCTGACAGTCTTAGATAAACAAAGCTAAATTGACTAGGCTATAACTAAGAAAATAAACTAGTAAAAAGATCAGATCCCCAGAGGGGTCAGACACTTGGCAAATAACCTGGCCAGGTGGCTTGGTAGGCCGTGTCCCAAGGTTCCTCTTTGATGGGCGTCCCTTTCCCTTCCATTTGCATGTCAGCGGCTAGGTTGCTCCCTTCCAGGTTGGCAGCTGGCAGGGTGACTCGGGGCAGATTGTGCGCGTGGATGCCTATAGCTGTCGCAGCCTCCATGTCCCTGTGCGTGACCTACACCAAGTCATCCCCTTCTGGCTGTTGCACCTATTCATTCCTGTCGACGACCTCTGCATGGGGCATCTCTGTTGTTGCCGCGACTTCTAGAGTGGAGTGGAAAGCTTCCTGGAAGGTGGAAAGGATCTGAAGGAGGGTCGAAGTTTTCCCATCCAAAAGCTACAGTCGGAAATGGAGGTCCTCCAATCCTTGCCGGAGCTCAAAAACCAGCCCATAGAGGATGGCCAGACTATCCTTCAGTTGCGATTCAGGGATGAAATCGGTGGACGAGTGCGTACTGTGCTGGGCATTCTGAAGAAAGGGTGGCGCCTCCAAGGGTGGGTGGGAGGAGCAGGCTACCAGTGCAAAAGAAGGCCCATTGGCTAGGGAATTAGGTGGAACTGCTGGAAATCACAAGAGAGATCCCGACGAGCTATCGGTGATGACCAAACATTCAAACCGGGAGGTAGGCGGGGTGGAGGAGGCGAGAGGTTCCAGCTCGGGCTGCAAAGGCGGTGAGCACCATGAAAAACTAGAGTGAGACAGGTCTGGGCGGCTGAGGGATAAGAGGTTCAGGTCGCATGCGGGGGTTGAAGTCACCTGCAGACAGAGAAGCCATGGTGGAGACAACAATGGGAGTCGGGCACACTAGCGTTAATGGTGCATCGGACATCGTAATAACAAATAAATGCATGGTTTAGGTGGCAGGTCTTGGCACGAGCCTGGCACATGGTCCCCTGCCGTGCTGGCCTGTCCTCTCCTCCTCCTCCCGCCATGTGGCCCGCACTAACACCCCATCCGGGGGACCCCATATTAACTCTTAATAACTATAAAAAATTAAAGATTATAAGAGTTAATATATAACACATATAATATATATATATATATATATATATAATAATAATAATAATAATAATAATAATAATAATAATAATATAATATAATATATTATATTATACTATATATTATAACAATACCATTAAAGCAACAATTTCCATTCACACTCTGTTATCCGAGAGCAATACTAAGAACGAGACCGAGTCCCATTCATACTCTATTAGATGGAGACAAATACCCTTTCCCACTTTGTTATTCACGAGAAATATCGAGGGCTAGTTGCACTTGCGCGTAAGACCAAGGGCAAGGAGGGAAACGATGGTGAGTATAACCTCTGCACACTCAAATTCAAGTTGGGCATAAATATGAATTATCTCGAATTATCATTATAAATTTGAAGCCCCTTTTGAACCCCATAAATTCTTACCCTAAATTCATGGATACCTCCTCGTCGATTTTGAAAACCCCTTTTGATATCCTTAAATTCTTTCCCTAAATTCATGGATACTTCCTAGTCATGGAACTAACTAGTGTAATTAACAATTTTGCAAAGTAGCTATAGATTGAGCCATTATGTACTTTGAAAAATCAATCCAATGTCAGAGCTTCCATTTTAGACTTCCGAAATCTCGAGGGAGTCATAAACAAAGTAGTAAACTATTTTATATAGTCATTTGTTTTAATTTTAATGGCTTAATGTTTTATTGTTTCTCCCGTTCAAAATCTTTATGTGTATTCTATCCTCTGGATGCCTCTTGATTTATGTGTTATTATGTATGTATATTTAAGTAAGAATCGATGGTAGAACTTACTTAGATAACAAGGATTTCTTTAAAATCCAACAAACACATTGAATTTATACAATCTAGATTGAATTAATGTTATTGTTATCACTACAGTCTTTGGATTTGATATCAATATTTTCAGGAACCTTAATATGAGAGTCGAGTTTCAACTTTGAGTGATTTATTTCCTATTTTTTATCCATATTTCCCTTGCCTAGGTGAGGACATGGAATAAAAGATTCAATTGAATAATTAAGTTATTATATGGTAGAATCATGAATCAATTATACTATAATATGAAAATCAAAATGCACAAATAATCCAATGGAAATGATTAAATTCAAATAACAATATCAATCAAATGAAAATGTTAATAGGCGATGATAAAAGAATTTAAAGGGAACCTTTGGATATTAGTTTCCAAAGTTTGTATGAAAAACCTTGAATAGTTTAGTGTAATATGTGAATAAAGATTAAAAATGAGAAGCATTAGAATCCCTTTGTCTTTATGCTTACATACATTTCTATATTTTCTTGAAAGACACTTAGGTGCCTAGTCCCCTTCGTTTCAGTTAAAAATAAAATACAAAAATGAAGGTGTAAGATTTTGGATGAAAATGTCTATGATATTCCATGTCTAACCCCAAATTTGAAACACCATGGCCGAATTAACATGGCCGAATTAACACTAGAATTCTCTGTGGAGGTTTCCACTAGTTTCTAAATTACATAATGAACCTCTAAAATGAAAAATGCAATGAACTATGAACCAATTCCCACTTGGTTAGGATAAGATAGAAAATTTATTATTAAAGTTTCATCCCTAGATCCATGTAGTTCTCTTCCATAAAAAAAAAAATGTTGAATTTGAATCACATGAGACATCCCACCTTTGTTCATCATCACAAGAAATGATATCGTATTACCCTTCTCCACCTCCATCATTGTATGTGAGTATATTGTGGGGTTTAATGCATATTCTCTACGCATGGAAATGAACCACCACTTGGATTTGTGTGATGTCATTGACATTACTTCACAAAGTGACATTTCACCAATTATATTATTCTTTAATTAAATGATTATGGGATTGGAGTTAAAGCAATTCCCCTTTTTTTCTAAGTTTGCCAACTTCCAAACAATAAACAAAATTGGCCAAGCTATCCACTTTCTAGCTTAATGCTCTTAGAACATGATAATATTTGACTAATGAAAATGATCTTATCTCTTGGTGGATTTTGGATATTATCTTTCTACGTTACGATTGGGTAGGGTGGTTTTATTTATCATATGTCTTATTATTTGTTATGAGTCTCTAATGATTAGATCAATTTTCTTATGTGGTTTGAGACTAGGATCTCCAGTTCTTGAAAATGAACCCAGGCTTCATCTTGGTTACTTGTTGATATTCCAAGCCCTGATTTGGGAATTATATGATTGCCACCTCCATGACTCTCATGGATGGAAGGTACCTAGAATAAACCTAAATTATAGCTAGAATAAACCTAAATTTCAGCTAGAATAAACTCTACTTGACCATATTTTACATATGCAATATAGATGGATGAATGTTAAATATCTTCATGGGTAATTTCCATCGTGAAATGAAAAACCAAAGGTGAATAGAAATTCTTCCAATATATGTTGTAATGAAGCTTAATTTTCGTATTGATACATCAAAATCAATGATATCCTTTCTTGACATGCAATATAAACTATAGCCAAACTTTTAGGGACAGATCTAGAGTAAGGTTGTCTTCGGTAATTTCCAAATCAATGGAACCAACATAAAATGAGTTTTCTAAGAAATTTTTAGTGTGGATGTAAGGTGGTACTAGTGCGTTATATATTCCTTGGTCATATGGGGTCTTACAAGGATTGAGGGAGGTTTCTTTAATGAAGAAATGAATATGAATAAGGATACAAATTTCAAGCCTTGTTAATATTTTCCTTTTTTTCCCTAAATGTCATGAAAATCTATCAAATATTAATACTGTTGACAACCTAAAATTTTAGGAAGTCTAGATTTATCAAGAAATGATCATAGGTGTGTACAACCAAACATAGAGGGATACATCAACATAAACCATTCCAATGATAAATACCAACAAATAGAAATAGTGTTACCACAATTATGTGTCTCAAAATCATCAATCAAGAATAAATCACTAGCATGAACAAAATAAAGATGTAGAAAACATCCTCATCCTCAAGGGTGCATTACCAAACCATGCAATAGCTTCAAATAAATATACAATACAAATGCACCAATAGATGAAATACTCAATCATTAAACAACCATTACAAATGGATGAGCCATGCTTTTATAATGTTTTTCAATCAAACCTCCAATCAATAAATTAATAATAATTGAGCATAAACCCTAAATCTAACGCAGGAATACATAAAAAAAAAAGATATCCCTCAACTAACTTGAGTGGACATCTTCAACAATGCATCAAATAGAAATAATGATGCCACAAGCAAACATCTCCAAAAATATTAGCTCAAACACACATGATTCATCCTCAATGTGGGCATGAAGATGAAATAATCGATGCAACAACCTCCTAAAACCTATATAAACCAAATAAATCCACTCAAATGCCTCAAACCATATGAAAAATAACCACTTTAAGACTAGGGTTGGCTCCATCCTTCACTAATAAAATAATGAAAGAAATGCCTAGGGTGATTTAACTTGTGTGCCCAAATGTGAGAACTTCACCAAATATCCATATCCATACCATAAAGTAACCATTTATGTTTGAGAAAGACGAAAATTATCTAGGGAAATCAAGTAATAATCCTCCTACGTTGATATTGTGGTAGCTGTCGGAGGTATTAACCTCCACATGTAACCTTTGACATGACTACAATATTCCGGGAAGCAAGAGAAACCCGAAAATGTTGGATAATAACCCTGGAAGACAAGTCGGCTCAAGAGAATATTTAATATTCAATTATTATCCTCCAAAAAGAGAAGTCGTCCCAGTCAAGTGAGATAGAGAAGTATAAATAGAGGATGCTAGAGCTCATTTGACACTCACTCACAATTGCATAACACTAGTGGTTTACAAGTTTGGAGAGGGAGTGCAGCTGCTACAACTGGGATTTTGGATTTTGGTTGGAATTTATCTTGGTTATGGTTTGGACTTTCTTCTTGGTCTTTGGTTATTATTTCTTGGTGTGCTATCCTTGGATAAAGGTGCACTACCTTGGTTGGCTATTGTTCTGCTTCCAAAATTATTCTATCTGCCAAGGTTAAGGTGCTCAGGGGTGGCCTTTGTGCCTATGGTTGGGTGACAATATTGCTATATTGTTTATGGAAAAATGAGCACATCTCTTTATTTCTAATAGGTTATGGGCCCACACTATATTCAAATAGTATAACCATTATAAGATAGATTAGGAAGTTATTTTTTAATCTCGTTATGACACCAGTTACAGTTGCAGCTAGGTTTTTTTATTATGCAGCTGCAACAAACCCTAACTCTTGTGTTCGAGCACTTATGATGAATCATTTGACCTAATTCCTATAGATCCTAGTGCACCCTAGCCTAGCGCACCTCTTGGTACCCTCATCTAGAAAAAACATCAGGTTTGAATTTTTGGTCAATGTGAAAGTCAAAGTTTGACTAGTCAAAGTCAAAGGTTGACTAGTCAAAGTCAAAGGTTGACTAGTCAAAGTCAAAGTCAAAGGTTGAATTATGGTCAAATTAATTATGTGGTCAAATTTGAAATTTTGTATTTTCCAGCTTGTTCTAATCATTGGATCTAATCTATTCTTGTCAAGATGGTATCTAGTTTCAGATTGGAAGACAAGTTGGATGATGCTACAAGAATTCAAAAGTATGTGCTTGTATATGCTATCCAAGTTATATCATCTAGAAAAATGTGAGTGTGTTTGTAGGAAAAGTATTAGATACCTTGTCAAAGCTATAATCTTGGATTCAGTGCATTCATAGGAACAAGTTCATCCTCCATAGAAGTTGAGGCTTCAGGTTCCAGGTTTGATTAAGTTGTTAAGCTTCAAATTTGTGTATATCAAGAATGATAGTTGCTACATTATGAATTATAAAAGAAGTCTTTCAACTATTCTATTATTTATAGGTGTAATGAATACTCGACTGTATATGAATATTATTGATATATATGCTTATTGTACTTGTTCGCAAGTTAAACTAACATCCTCTCTAGATAGATATTTCTTGTTTGATCTTGTTGTTCTTATTCTGGGAAGGTACCCTTGTGAAATATGTTTGATGAACAATCCTTACGGAAGTTGTCATAGAAGAAATTTAAAAGGATGACACAACTGCCAGATGGGCATCAATTAGAACATATACAAACAAACTTAAAGAGACTCAGAGGAGTCATACTAAAAGGAAGTCAGAAATCAAAAGGAAACCAGAACAAGCTTGTGACACTTTGTAGAAAGAAAAGAGGGATGTAGCAGACAAAAGCATGGACTCTCTCAGATGGAGGGAGTTGATCACAAAATTCCAAAAGAAGAGAATTCATATTGCTCACTCAGGCATGAAGCCAAGAATATGAGGGAGATAATCCCCAACTAAATGATCCATTGAAGAAGAATCTGTAAAGACTATGAAGTATATATCCATGTTCTTCATTGGAAGTAACAACCATGATAAGCAACACGTGTTCAGTTTGACTCTAGAAAAAGTCTTGTTCGAAAAGAATCCTTGAATATCCTTGGTTGTTCATCTACATTTATGTTCCTATGGAAGAAGGTTGGAGCCTTTAGGAAAGAATGGATTGTAATCTATATAATATTCCATGGACTCCAACAGTGAAGAGAAACATGAGGAAGAACATGAATATTCCAAGAAAGAAAGTAAAGTCAGAACAACCAATTGAACGAGTTTGAACCCACTAGAGGCAGTCAAGTAGAAGGAATGGAATGAAGTTGTGATGAATAACAATGTATGCGCGAAATTGTGAAAAATACTTAAGCATTGATAGATACAAGGCGAGACTTAGGGCAACAGATTTTTCCCAATAGGAGGGAGAAGACTACGATGAAAGCTTGTTCTAGTAACCAGATATACCTCTACCTGAGCCATTATATCTTTTGCAGTATCCAAGGGTTGGATTTTACATCATATGAATGTAAATATTGTTCTTCTCAATAGAGTAATTGAAGAAGAATCATATGTAGATAAACCTAAAGGTTTTAAGGTATACCAAAAAGATACCCTTGTATGCAGATGGAAGAAGACCTTGTATGGATTCAAGAAAAATTGGTGTAGAGCCTCTCATGTACAAAAAAAGCATGGTGAAAACTTCTTATGATAGAGGAAGTATATTGGAATGATTCTTCAGAAGTCTAGGATGATGGATTGCAAACACATGGAAAACTCCCATGATGACAAATTTGAAGAATTTGAGAGACTCTAATCCAGTAGACCCATCTATGCATTGACAATTGATAGGATCGTTAATGTATTTGGATAATACCCATCCATATATTTGTTTTTATGGGACGTTTAAGTTATGATATACAACCACATGGATTTATCAATTCAGATTGGGTAGCGAGTGCATATGATAGAAGAAGTGCTACTTGGATATGTTTCAGTTTAAGCTTTGCCACGATGTCATGGGCTAGCAGGAAACATAATTTTGTTGCACTCAGCATTGCAGAAGTAGAGTATATTGCATCTTCTGATTCTTGTACGGAAACAATGTGGATTCGTAAGTTGGTTTATGGAATGTCTAATTAGTTGTTGGATTCGACCATGATATATTTTGATGATCAGAGCTATGTGAATCTTTCAGAGAAACCGATGTTCCATGACAAGTTGAAGCACATTGAGATCGAGCATTATTTTCTCCATGATAAATTCTAGAGGGGAGAAATGGTTCTCCAGTATATCTCCGTAGATGAGTAGATAACAAATATTTTGGTAAAGCCTCTGTCCAAGATGAAAATTTTGCATACTTAAGGGACAAGATGGGGCTCGTGGAGATTAATTACTTATTGAAAAAGGAAGTGATTACTCCTAGGTTGGAAGGGAGAACTAATATGTTATTTATTTATGGACAATCATTTTTCAGTTCAGAAAATGGTCCAGGTTGGGAAGTTCCTTTCCATTCCAAAAAGTGGTTCTAGATTTCTGATGGAAAGTCATTTTCCAGTTCGAAAAATGGTCCATATCAGACAATCATTTTCATAATGAAAATGGTCTAATAGATTATTGATGTACCATAGAAAGAGATTCCACTTGTGGATAGTGTGGGGGAATGGTCTAGGATAGTTATTCTTCTTGGAATTCACTCTGACTAGTGGTCAAGTAAAATTGTCCACCTTGTCAGGAATTCATTCTTTCGAAGTTCACAGTTGTGAGAAGTTTCAAAGAATGGAACATTTTTTAGGTTCGTGCAGGACATTCATTTCCATAGGAAATGGTTTGGACAATCATTCCCTCCAGGTTGCACTGTGATTAGTTCTAGAGGAATGGCCTAGTTAGGTAAATGGTCCAGTTTCAACAAGCAAGGATAGGCATTCCCTAGGGTAGACTCATTCTCTCCAAGTTGCACCATGATTAGTGTCAGAGAAATGGACCAATTAGGTGAATGGTCCAAGCTCAGAAATCATGTACAATTATTCTTATATGATTGGGAATAATAGTCTAGATATCCCATGGCTGATGTTTTACTTTCTGAGGGTAGATTCTCTTCCATATCTCACAGATGTGAGTGGAAGAATGGACCATATGACTTAGTTTGTATCATGATATTGTTTATGCAGGTTGATATTAGATGATATGATTGTTGTGGAGACTATATGTCTCTGGAAAATAATTGTATGCTATTGTGGTGGATGTTATCCACTGATAGTGACTATGTGTCACTAGTTCGTAGTCGTGTGATATGAGGAGTGGTTGTGTACCACTGGGTAGTAGTTGTCTACTACTATGGATAGAGACAATTGTTTTCTATTGGATGGCATTGTTCTGATTTCCATGGAGACTACCAATAGTGTTGGAGATGATTTCCAGCTAGATGGATAGTCATATTGCTGGTGGACAAAAATTATCCCTATGGAGAGTGGTCCAGGTTGACATATTTTTGATGTACCATGCACAATTATTCTTCTAGGACGCATGTCTAGATTAGAAGAATGGTTTGTCTCCCTGAGTTCAAAATAGTGACTAGAGTGGAAAGATTGGTATAGGACAAACATCTTCCCTGAGTTAACAGTAGTGGACGAAGGGAAAATGGTCCAAGACAGTCATTCTTATAGGACGTATTTCTGTATTAGAAGAATAGTCCTTGTAGCTCATTGCGTGACTTCTACCATATGTTGGAACAAGTATTCTTCTAGGACATATGTACGAATTGGAATAATGGTTCTTGTATCACTTTGTGGAGTGAGTGAATTATTCAAAATCATGCTCGATTACTCAGATGGAGTATGGCTTTGAGAGATGATGCAGTTGATGCTACCAAATGATATTGATAGTGATGATGTTTCTCATGAGGTTATCTACATGATCATGAGATATCCTGTGTGGCTATGATGATGATACTAGTTGAATGGTATGTTTGTGCTCAATACCATTTCCTTTAATACCTCTCTATATAGTAGGTAGTTTTGATATTATGGTAGTTGTAGGAGGTATTAACCTCCATGTGTAACCTTTGACAAGACTAGAGTATCCCCGGAAGCAAGAGAAACCATGAAATGTTGGATAATAACCCTAGAAGACAAGTCGGCTCAATAAAATATTTAATATTGAGTTATTAGCCTACATAAAGAGAATTCCACTCATTCAAGTGAGATAGAGAAGTATAAATAGAGGGTGCTAGAGCTCATTTGAAACTCACTCACAACTGCATAAGACTAGTGGTCTGCAATTTTGGAGAGGGAGTGCAGCTGCTACAACTGGGATTTTGGGTTTTGGTTGGACTTTCTCTTGGTTATGGTTTGGACTTTATGCTTGGTATTTGGTTATTCTTGCTTAGTTTTCTAGCCTTGGAGAAAGGTGTGCTACCTTGGTTGGATATTGGTCTTCTTCTAGAATTATTCTATCTGTCAAGGTTAAGGTGCTCGGGGGTGGCCTTTGTGCCTAATGTTGGGTGACAATATTGCTATATTGTCTATGGAGAAATGAGCACACCTCTTTATTTATAACATCCACCTAGCCAAATGAATGTTAAATCGACATTATATTAGTGTAATCCACCTCCAATATTAATGTATCACCAAAAAAATGAGGGACATCATAATGCCTTTGGTGCTCAAAATCCATCAATGAATACAAAGGTGTACATAGATACACTTTGCACTAATCATTTCCCTCTAGGAATCATAACACCCACCATTGAGCCAATGCTAAACACATAGACACCTAGCTCATGAAATAGTTTTCAATTAGTTTACTTATATATTTTTCAATATAATGAAATAAAAATATGCTTATAGGTCATTACCCTACCTTGCTACATGAAGGTCAATGTGAAAATCATTCTAGGATTAAGGAAGTAGTATAGTCATGCATGCACAAATCCTATACTTTTGACACTCCATATATAAGTAATAATCTCTAAGACACTATGAATAGTCATATTGTTTCTATGGTTATTTGGTTGGGGTGGTGTCATATAGGAAGTACCAGTCTAGGATTTGGCATATACTAGTAGATTTTGAAAATATGGAAATGACCTTTAGAGTAGGGTCACCACAAGAGGGTTTTAACACTAACAATAGATTTCCCTAATGGTGCAAGATTGTAAAATCCATAAACAATGCATGACTTGAGTGTCACATTCTTGTAGATGATTAAGTACACATATATTGTACATTAAAACTCATAAGTAGATCTTTGTTCATTGTGCTTGTATTTCAAATGTGAAAAACTTGGGTGTCAATAATATAGAGGCAAACTACAAAATATTTAGGTTTCATCATTATGTTGGCGATCATATTTGTCATTCCAATTATCAAAATTTACACTCACATGTAAATACTATGGTTTTATCAATAGATTGTGACATTTTATAAACTCTATGAACTCTCTCATCATACTCCTTGAATGTTCAATTGTTTTAATAATGTGAACACACAAATCAAGGCGAAAAACCAATTAGAAAATCTAGCTATCAAATTGCATCCATGTGATTTAATTAAAGGGTTAATCAATTCATTAGCCTCCAACAATAAAGGCGATAAGGAATTTATAGAAATTTTATATAAACGTTTGATTATGCAATACATTGGTAGTTTTGAAAGCCTTAAGTATCCATTGTTTCCCAAGACCATAATAAGGTTTTTGCTCTAGAATGCTTACAAATAAAGGTGGAATTCACAACATTTGAAATTCCTTCAAACTTGTTGGAAATGTTTCTTTTATATCTAGGCCAGTACAACCACCAATAAACATTAATATGCATAGTAGATTCCCTTAAATATAGAAATGATTGCCTACTAGAAATGATTTCCTTAAACATTAATATGTATAGTAGAAATGATTGCCATCAACAAACATTAATAGGCATAGTAGATTGCCTTAAATATACATAATTTTTCCACTATCTGTTGCATTCCATATTTTACTATTTTATGATTGTTAATTAGGAATTTGAAATTATGCCTCTTATTTGAGTATAAGAAGATGAATTCCAAGAAGAAAATGGAAACAATAGTTCAACCTAATGATAAGAGTACTAGATATTTAGTGAGAAAATCCATGAGTAGAGAAATGGCAGTTTTAGGAGAAAGATCCCCAAAAATTTAGAGGTTCTCAATTTCCCCACAAGGAAGTTGTTTTCCTAGATGGAGCCTATTTTTATAGCATAAAATGACATTATGAATTTCAACAACTTCAAAAAACTTTGTTGGTTTTTATAGAAATAGTTTCCCCCTCTTATTCATTTTCCTTTTCCTTTTCCACACTTAGTAGCTTCCACCCACTAGTTTTGTAGACATGCACCAAATCAAAGTTTTGAAGACATGCATGGAATGAAATTCTAAAACGATCACATGAATTTGAATATGAAGTTGTAATGAAGATCAAGTTTTGGAAGTTAATTTAAGTAATTCAAGAAAATATAGTATCAATTGCAAGTGGATCTATAGAACTAAGTACAAAAATGTAGTTTTAAAGATAAGAATAAGTCAATATTCGCCACAAATGAATATGCATAAAAGGAAGGGATTAATAATCATGAAACCTTCTATATAAAAACTAATATTATTGTAACATCCCCATCCATCCACACCGAGGCATGCTATACGAGAAAACACTTTTATTCTCTCTGCGGAACATATTGTAACATACCCAACATCCAACTGAGCTATGCCACATAAATTTTTCGAACTGCATGCAATTAAAACATATACACAGAGAACTATTGCAGAACTTTATATATATAATGTAAACAGATAAATGCATTATGTAATTGCATGGATTCATACTGAAATAACAATAAACACATATATGTAGCATATACATGCAATACCCATAACTATAAAGACAGTTATCACCACACATAGGATAAACCCATAAAAATAAACATGTATATAATAATGCAGCATGCAAATTTATCACACAATTGAAACTTATCCTGGTAATAATATCACCAACTACGTGCAGAACTTCCACGAACCTCCCAGCCTTAGACCACACTTCTCATCACTCTTAGCAGTGGGTCACCCTCGAGCTGGGACTAAAATCCACCCGGGTAAAGGGATTCCTAACCAAGATAGTTGTTCGTAGACAATAGGAAAGACTCCATAACAGGTGCCCACTCAAACTAACATCCTACCATCCCTCATTCCCCACATTCCTGTCCCACCCCAGGAAGTGTGCCCCTTCTCTGCTCAACAGTCCTTCGGCTGCCCCACTTCCTTTCCGGGCTTTAGAAACAAATCGGATAGGAAGTCTCAGAGCCCTGTAGCTGTAGTTTAACACCTTTAGGAAATCAATTCCAAAACAATTCTCTCTCCCAGAGAAAAATTTCTCACAAGGCTGACAACCTGCCTCTTCAATATCCCAGGCCTGACAACCTGCTTCTTCAGTCCAGCTCCCAATATAACCATGTACACAAATGGGTATGGTTATGGATACAGGTTCAGGTACAGTGATAGGAAGGTATTGCGGATAAATGATTGAGTGAGTGAATGCTCATGGAATGGTTGCATGGATGATGAAATGATGGAAGGAATGATGGAAAATGAACTAAGTCCAAACAATATGTATGCATGTTCCCAAATTGACACTTGTTATGTTGGGAGCTACTTTGGCCCACTTATCCCCATCTTTAGAACTTAGGATGAAATAATTATCCATACTTTATACTTTAAGAAATATTAATATAATATTCCTTTTTGGCTTAATCTCCCTATCTTAGCCCCTTTTCCTTAACTCTTAGCCCCCCTTTCCCTAACTAGTGGATTTTAGTCCCCCATACTCTTTTATTGTGGTCTGTTTATCCCCAATGATGTATTTTATATTAATTATGATATATATACAAAAATAGGCTAACTAGCCTTTAACATCTAGGCTCTCTAGCCTAATCAAAACATAAACATCCTATATTATAATAACTGGCTCACCAGCCTATAAAACACATCATATACATAAAGGCTCCCTAGCCTCAAAATCGTGCGCACTTAAGTTGTTGTGCGCAGTATCCTGGAATGTGCACACTTCATCATTTACTATGTAGTATATGCACGCACTATGTCATGAAAGGTGCATACAAAAATGATATCAAAAAACTCACCAACTTAATTAAATTTTCATTTTATATTTACAATTAGGTTTGTCCTAGGGATATTACAATCCCCTCCCCTTATTTATGCATTGTCCTCAGTGCATTATGTACACATATACAACAAAAATTTCAAAAATCCTCAAAAAGATGTCGGTATTCTACCTGCATTGCATCTTCATGCTCCCAAGTAGTGTCCTTAGGATCCATTAGACCTTTACAAGACCTATATCTCGACTCGAGAGCTATTTGATTTTCCAGTCCAGAATGCGTACCAGATGCACTTGGAAAGCACCTTCTTGCTCCACCTGATTCACATTCCAATCAATAACATGATTAACATCAGGTATATATTTATTGAGCAATGATACATGGAATACATTATGAATAGACATAGATGCAGGAAATGCAATCATATAAGCTATTGGTCCAATCCTCTCTAGGATCTCAAATGACCCACAATAGAGAGATGCCAACTTTGAACAATTTCCCAACTTTAGGGAACTTGTGTTGGCTTTCACTTTCAAAAATACATGATCTCCCACTTTAAATTCCCTATGAGTTATTCCCTTATCAGCATAGATTTTCTTCCTATCTTGGGCAGCCTTTAAATTTTGTTTTATTTTCAACAATTTCTCCTCCATTTCATTGAGAAAATATGGCTCAACCACTGATCTATCTGCTGGGTTATCCTATCTTACCGGTGTGTTGCACTTTCTGCCATAAAGTGTCTCAAATGGGCTCATCTTTAGAGATGTTTGGTACCCATTGTTATAAGAAAATTCTCCCAAGTGTAGGTAGTCTTCCCATTTTGATGGTTTATCCATCACATACATCCTCAACATATCCTCAATCACTTGATTCACCCTCTCTGTTTGTCCATCTGATTGTAGATCATAAGTTGTGCTAAAATTCAAATTTGTTCCAAATCCATTAAATAATCCCTTCCAAAAATTTGAGGTAAATTTTGGATCTCTATCAGACACAATTGTCTTGGGTATTCCATGTAATCAAGCTATTTCTATCATATAAATATCAACATTGTTGGCTTCCTTGTGAGTGAGCTTAACTGGAATAAAATGGGCAGCTTTAGTAAGCTTATCCACCACTACCATGATAGAATCATGTTGTTTGTTTGTTCTGGGCAGTTTGGTGATGAAATCCATTGTTACAACTTCCCATTTCCACTCAGGAATGGGTAATGGTTGTAGAAAACCAATTGGGTGTCTATGCTCAACCTGCACCTTTTGACATTCCAAACATTTGGAAATAAAATCAACAACCTCTTTCTTCATGCCTGGCCAATAATATTGGCTTTTGACAACGACAATAGTTTTCTGATAACTTGGGAGCCCAGCATAAGGTACATTATGCATTTCTATCAATATCATATTTTTCAATTCATGAGAATTTGGTACATAAATTCTTCCCCTGTACATGAAAATTTCATCATTATCTAGCTTGTATTCTTCAATTTTCTGCTGTAAATTACGTTGTTGTAATTTTGCAACTAATTCCTTGTATTGAAAATCTGATTTGGCAGCCTCTATAATTGTGTCCTTCAAATCTGATTGGATTCATGCACTCTTCTATTGAGTGCATCATCCACTTTATTCTCTTTCCCTTTGATATGATTTATATCAAAGTCATATTCACTGATAAATTCTAACCATATTCTTTGCCTAGCATTTAGAGTTGGTTGATCAAATAAATATTTTAGACCATTATGGTCTATCCTTAGCTCAAACCTTTTCCCCATAAGGTAGTGTCTCCATTTCCTTAAGGCATGAATTATGGCTTCCAAATCCAAATCATGAGTGGCATAGTGTCTTTCATGCTCTTTCAAATTCCTCGATTCATAACATATAACAAACCCATTTTGACTAAGGACTCCACCAAGTCCTTCTTTACATGCATATGTGCATAGAATCAATTCTTCATTTGGGTCTGCAATCCTAGTATTGGAGCACTTGTTAATAATTGTTTCAAGTGTTGGAAACTCCTTTCACAATCCAATTTCCACTAAAACTTCACACGCTTCTTTTGTAAGGAAGTGATTGGGTGTGAAATATTTGAGAATCCTTCACTAAATATCCTATAGTAGCCTACAAGACCCATGAATGATCTGACCTCTATCATATTCTTTGGCACTGACCATTCTCTAATGGCTTCTATCTTATCAGGATCCACTGTTATCCCATCCTCTGAAATGATATGTCCCAAATAATGAATTTGCTTTTGATAAAATGAGCACTTGCTCAATTTGGCATACAACTGATGCTCCCTTAATAATTGCAACACCATCCTCAAATGATTCTCATGCTCTTCTTCTGAATTGGAATATATAATAATGTCATCCAAAAATACAATGACAAACTTGTCTAAATATTCTCGGAAAACACAATTCATTAAGCACATGAAAACAACTGGTTCATTTGACAACCCAAATGGCACCATTGTGAACTCATAATGACCATACCTTGTCCTGAAGGTGGTCATGCTGATATCTTCCTCTTTAATCCTTACCTGATGGTATCCTGATCTGAGATCTATCTTGGAAAATATCTTTGCATCCTTCAATTGATCAAAAAGATCATCAATCCTTGGCAGACGATACTTGTTATTAACAATCACTTTATTCAACTGTCTGAAATCAATGCACAATCTTAATGTCCCATATTTCTTCTTCACGAACAAGACTGGGGCACCCCAAGGTGACACACTTGGGCATATATACCCCTTCTTTAGAAGTTCTTCAAGCTACATTTGCAACTCCTTCAGCTCCAATGTACTCATTATGTAAAGAGTCTTTGACACTGGAGCTACTCTAGGCATTAAATTTGTAGAGAAATCAATATCTCTCTTTGGGGGTAGTCCTAGTACCTCCTTGAACACATCTTCAAAATCTTCCAGGACTATATGGCCTTCCAAATTTGGAACCTTATCTTTAGGTGTCTCTTCCATATGAGCTGCAAATATTTGACACCCTTTTCTGTAACATTTCTTTAGCTGCAATGTTGAAATTTATATCATGGTTACTTCTCTGGGAATTCCCTACACTTTCCTTAGGTTCCCTTCCTCATCCAAGCAAGTAAATGTCTTGTTATGATAGTCTAATATACCATGATGTTGGTCCAACCAATCCATCCCAATTAGACAGTCATAAGAACCTAAAGGCAAGATGTTCAAATCTACCCTAGTGTTCAGTCCATTCATGTCCATAAGACATGACTTAACCATATCATTAAATTTTCTTTTGGCTCCAATAGCTAGTTGCACCAACCAAGATTTTTCATGCTTGCTTCTTGGAAAATGAAAAATTTCCACCATCTTAGGATCTATATAACCATGTCTAGATCCTAAATCAATTAGAATAACAATGGTTTGGTTTTTTATTATACCTTCCACTTCAATCATATGTGACTGATACTCTACTTGATTGTTGTTCGGGGCTGCATAGATCCTTGGTACATCTCTTCCCATGTCCTCCACTATTTCAGATTTTTGTACATTGCGAACAGTTCTCACTTTTTCACCTCTGTGAGGACAATCTCTGAACATATGATCCCCTTTACAACCCCAACATTGAATAGGTGGTTGCCTTGGCCTTTGACCCTCTGTCTCAATCTTTCTGGGTTCTCTAGAAGTTGGTTGTCCCTGCGGATTATTTTTGAAGAATGGTGGTTTAGATCCCTTCTTCCTCAGATCCATCTTGAATTTATTTTTGTCTTCCCAATCTTTTTGGAAAGTTGGCCTTGATTTTTGTTGATCACATAGGCATTTAGCTCACCTTATGGTCTCCTCCAATGTGTTTGGATCATCATATTGTATTTTTTCACTGATGAATGATGGAAATCCACTCAAATACCTATGAATCTTAACTGTCTCATCCTTGATGAAAGAAACATACTTTAGTAGTTCTAAAAACCTTCTTTCATATTCATCTATGGTCATACTCCCAAGCTTGAGTTCAAATATATATTTCATTTTCTTGTCATAGCATCTCTTAGTCGATTATTTCTTCTCAAAATACTTCTTGAATTCTCTCCAAGTAACACTTTTTTCTTTAATGTGTTGCACTTGCACAAGCTGATCCCACCACATAGATGCCTTTCCATTGATATGATAGATGGAAAATTCTTCCTTCTATATGAGATGAATAATTATGCAATTGAAAATACTTTCTCATGTCCAACAACCATGTCTCTACATCTTCATTCTTCTTGTGCTCACCATCAAATGTAGGAGGTTTGATTTTGTTCATTTCTCCTCGTAGCTCATCCACCCTAGACCTCTTATGCTTCCTGAAAGGGGATGGAATTGAGTTTTTGTTTTCCCTCTTATTGGAATTCCTTTGGGAGTGATGGTGATGTATTCTAACACTTATTTCTCTTCTTTTCTCATCATGAGACATGTGACTTCCTGATTTGTTGGAGCCACTCTCCTTATCCAATTTCTTTACTATTATGTTCAAGCTCTGCATTAACTTCATGTTGAAGTCCTATTGTTGTTTCTTGGCTCTCATAATCCTTTCATTATCATCTTTATTTCTTTGGACATCCTTCTTTAAATTTCTAATGTTCTCTACCATATTCATTTTTTCATCCCTTCCTTCTCCATGTCCATTGGAATTTGTTCCTTCAATGCCCAAATGGACATCCATCCCTATTATCTCATCTTCCTGGCTGTAAGTCCCTTGTGCCTCTTCCATTACTCTGGAATCTATGTTTATTCTGATCTGATCTAGATGTTGGTAACTCTGCAAAATGTGCAACCAACAAAACTTTGTCAGACTAACTATTTCAACAATTTCATGAAAAATATGAACCATTCTGGTTCAATAATATATCAAAATTATTTCTTCTGATTTCCAAAAAATTTGAATTCCCAAATCAATTTTATGGGTGATTAATTATATTCTACTATCTGAGACCTTTCCAACACCTGCTTCCATGCTCAATTCCGAGTCTTGAGCTGAACGTTATGGTTATTTGAAATTTTCTCATTAATTTTTCTGTTCACACTTCAACTTGGCACAACTCTATGTTGTAATTATGCATTTTTGAACCTACTAAATTGGTTTTCTTGTAGGATATCAATTGGGTTTCTTCAAATACATATTCTGGACACTCTATCCAAGTTTCACCTTTTTCTGGGTTCTGGGCTGCTAGTTACAACCTGCTAAAGTTCTAGGCCAATTCGTGTTTTTGGTCTGGAATGCTACAGGTACCGTCTTTTCCATTTAAATTTTTTTTAACATGCCAAGAAATTCAATTCAGCTCTGGTACTATCTTCTATGGTTCAATATATTTCCATTGACTACTCCTGTGCCTCAATTTGATTCCGGAGCAGAAAGTTATGGCTCTTTGAAGTTAGTTGGGTTTTAAAATTTACCCTCCATTGTTTGTGCTGTAACTTTCTCATAAATGATCTGTTTGACGAACGGTTTACACCATTACAAATATCTCTCCAAGTTATTTTATTTGAGCCACAAAGACAAACTGTACCTTGGTGCATTTTTTTCTTGTGGTTTTTGAGTACCTAAAAATGCTCTTAAGGGCCTCTAAAACACGCTGCAAAAAAGATGACATTCAAATAGTATAAAACGTCGCAGAAAATCGTTGGTTTTTTTGTTGTTGTTCACCCTCCAAACGACTTCGTGTGCAAAATTTTCAACCTGTACACTCATATATATGATGTACAACAACACCAAAAGGTAAATCATGCTCCACGCACCTATAACCACTATGCATCACTTCTCTGTCGCATCAATAACTGGTGCACACTACTTTTGTGTTGCATGCCAATATCCATTACCCACATTTTTTGTTCTTGTACTATTACCTATTGCGTGAAATTTTTGTATCGTGCTCTGATATTCTATGCACATTTCACTCTACGCATTGCACCATGCCAAATTTTAGTACTCCCCCACCGCGCACCAATACTCTGTGCACACCATTAACTAAACAGTTGTGCGACAACATATACCCACATTGTGTGCGCACCAACCAAACTCCTTTGCACTCTGTCATTACCGCGCACACCACAAGCACCATTATTATGTGTGTACACATTGCGTGCACCTTATTATGCATATGCACACTGCGCAATGCTAAATTTAGCACGCGCACCCGCACACCAACATTTTTCCGCGTAGCGCCAAAATTTAGCACGCGCATCTGCACACCAACATTTTTTCGCGTGGTGCCAAAATTTAGCATGTGCACCAACACACCAATATTTTTTCGTGCAATGCCCAATTTTTACATATCACAATCTTTTTACTACGCATCATGCATTTTTAGTGCGCCTACCTGCGCACATTCATTTTTATGTGCATCAATTCCTTGTGAATTTCGTTGCAGAAGATGAGGCTTTTGCTTAACTTTTTCCCCATTTCTTCCATAGACATTCTGCAACTATGAAATTTGTTCAATTTCACCCTGATAACACCAATTGAACCTCTGCAACAACAAATCGTTGTGGGTTGACATTTCTGGAATGAATTTTTCCCAAACTCAATTCACGAATTGAGAATTTTAATTATTAAATTCACTCCATCTGTCATGGCTTCACTGTAAATTCAAATTCGACCAATTCTAGGTCCAAATTTTCTAGAGCAGATATTAAATCAGGAATATCTCACCACTTGGCCAAATTTCTTAATTTTCCCATGAATTTAACAACAAAAATTGGGTTTTTTTTCCCAATTATGCGTCATTGCTTCTAAATTTTACCATGGACGCTCTATAACCTGAAATTTGGCCACTTCGAAATCAATCCTTTGTGAAATTTATCTTCAACTCAACTTGCTCGACCCATCTAGGCTCAGTGTTGAAAAATGAATTTCTAATACCATATTATAACATCCCCGACCACCCACCCTGAGGCATGCTACATGAGAGACTATTTTTATTCTCTCTATGGAACATACTGTAACATACCCAACATCCAACTGAGCTATGCCACATAATTTTTTCGAACTGCATGCAATTAAAACATATACACACAAAACTATTGCGGAACTTTATATATAAAACATAAACAAACAAATGCATTTTGTAATTGCATAGATTCATATTGAAATAACAGTAAACACATGCATGCAACATATATAAGCAATGCCCATAACTATAAACATAGTTATAACCACACATAGGATAAACCCATAAAAATAAACATGTAAATAATAAATCAACATGTAAATTTATCACACAATTGACACTTATCTTGGTAATAATATCACCAGCTACGTGTAGACCTTCCACGAACCTCCCAGCCTTAGATCACACTTCTCATCACTCTTAGCAGTGGGTCACCCCTGAGCTGGGACTAAATTCCACCCAAGTAATGGGATTCCTAACCAAGGTAATGGTTCATAGACAACATGAAAGACTCTGTCATAGGTGTCCACTCAAACTAGCATCCTACAATCCCTCATTCCCCACATGCTTGTCCCACCCCAGGAAGTGTGCCCCTTCTCTGCTCAACAACCCTTCAGCTGCCCCACTTCCTTTCTGGGCTTCAACAATAGGCCATACAAGAAGTCTCAGAGCCTTGTAGCTGCAGTTTAGCATCTTCAGGAAATCAGTTCCCCAACAATTCTCTCACTTAGAGAGAAATTTCTCATGGGCCTCACTACCCGCCTCTTCAATATCCCATGGGCCTCACAACCCGCTTCTTCGGTCCATCTCCCAAGCTAACTAGGTACACAAACATGTATGGTTATGGATACAAGTTCAGATACAGTGATAGGAAGGTACATAGGATAAATGACTGAGTGAGTGAATGATCATGGAATGGTTGCATGGATGATGAAATGATGGAAAATGAACTAAGTCCAAATAATATGTATGCATGTTCCCAACTTGACACTTGTTATGTCGGGAGCTACTTTGGCCCACTTTTTCCCATATTTAGAACTTAGGATAAAATAATTATCCATACTTTATACTTTAAGAAATATTAATATAATAATCCTTTTTGTATTAAGCTCCCTAGATTATCCCCTTTTCCTTAACTTTTATCCCCCCTTTCCCTAACCAGTGGAGTTTATTCCCCCATACTCTTTTATCGTGTTCGGTCTGTGCACATCGATGTATTTTATATAAATTATGAGATATATACAAAAATAGGCTCACTGGCCTTTAACATCTTGGCTCTCCAGCCTAATAAAAAAATAAGCATCCAAGATTATAATAATTGGCTCACCAGCATCTAAAACACATCATATACATAAAGGCTCCCTGGCCTCAAAATCGTGCACACTTAAGTTGTTGCGCGCAGTATCCCAGAATGTTCACACTTCATAATTTTACTATGCAGTACATGCACGCCCTATGCCATGAAAGGTGCATACAAAAATGATACCAAAAAACTCACCAACTTAAGTACATTTGGATTTTACATTTACAATTGGGTTCGTCCTAGGGATATTACAATTATGCTAATAAATAATGACATGCTAGTAATAGTGATCATAAGACCAATGTTTTTATGTAGTTAAATCCCTCTAAATAGAGTTTGTGGACTAATCACACAATAAACACAAATCATTATAGCCATTAATATCGATAGAGAGAGAAAATAAGGACTTTTTGTTAGTCCAAATGGAATAAGGCAAGAGAACTATACTTCCATTTCCCTTTGAAGTGGAAGCCAATCAATTGCACATTGGTATGGATCTAAGAATATTTCCAATGGATTACAAATTAACAAGATGCAAAAAACAAAAAATAGATAAATACCACAAAATCAAGTGCTTGGATTAAATTTCTACCTCCATATAAGAGTCAAAGGTCCTTTATATTCCAAAACTGGGCCATTTCATTCCATCTAAGAAGCATTAAAACAATAGAAAATTCATACTTATGTATTGGGTGAAATTATGGCATTGTCTAACTCAATCCCTACTACGAAAGAACAATAATATCAGGAAGGACCATTGCAATATAACATTATGACTGTGACAACTTATTCCCAATAGTAATGACAATATATCTCCCCTATTTGCTCAGTAACCTCTTCCTCCTCACCTTACTTTATTATTTAAAAAAATTCCTTTGTCACTCCTTGGATTCTTTCTTCTGCTACATCCTCGACTTTCCACTCGTATTGATGATTCTCGTTTCTTTTCCAATTGATGCATGGAGCTTTTAACTCCTTCTTCTTCTTTTACACTTTCAATTATCTTGCAATGCTTCTAACCGTTTTCTTTGCTCGTAATCCTCTAGCTGGCATGTGACATGCTTGACTCCTTTTTCTTCTCATCATCTTCTGGTTAGGTTGTGACACTTTTCCCCAAAATTAAAGAACTCTCAAAAACAAAGGGCCCAACAAGCCCTGACCATAATCGTTGACTCACCCAGAGTCAACCTTTCTCTTCCTTACTGGGGCCTCCTCCAAAAGAAGGGCCCAACTCTAGGCTGACGTTCACTTCTTTCTAGTGGAATATCTCATACTTCTCCACTCAATCCTGTCACTTTCACACAAAAATGGAAAATCTTGTTGATTAAGCTTGGTTGTCATTGATGTCAACCCTTGAAGAAAGCCCCGTAGCACAAAGGCTTGGGTAATGGACCCAATATTGTTTGATGTAAATATCACTCATTATTGTTTTTTCATGGTTGATAAGAAGTAAATATGGATGAACTCTGAAGTGGTCCCGTTATGGTGAAAGCCCTCACGGGAAAATACTTTGTGGAGTAAGAGAACCCATGCTTAATTGTGGAATAATGAGATGAAGGAAAGTGATTTTTTTAGGGAAAATATCCTAGATGGATAGTGCTTGTCATTTCATTTCTGGTGGTATGTGGAACATCACATAATTCCTCACAGTTAGAGAGTTATGGCCATGAGAAGTTGGAGACCCCAGGTTTGGGTAATGGACCCAAGTTTGTTTGATGGGTAACGGTTTGAGTTATGATATATTTTCAGATAATCCTATTCTATATGGATAGTACATGTCATGCCAATTTTGTTGGTATGTAGAGCGTCACATAACTCCTCATGGTTTGAGAGTTATGGCCTTACGAAGTTGGAGGACCCTCATATGTCATCTAGAAGCCCCAAAAGGTGAAAGTAGTCAAAGTGGTTTAAGAGATTTTAAAAGGTAAATAATAAAGTGAAGTGATAAGTGTATTATAATTCAAAGTGAATACAAAATAAATTATTTCAATAATAAATTTAATGGAGAAATTAGAAGTGGACCCAACCCTAAAGTAAGGAAAGTGGGCTAAGTGACCTAGAAGTTGTTTTTAAAGAAGCTACTTGGAGAGTATAAATAAGAGGAAAGGCTCTCTCATTTGAATCACACTTGAGAATATTGAATATCTATATGTTTATGACGTAACCAAGGATATCTAAACTAAAATTCTGAGTGAAGGTGAAGAAAAGAAGGCCGAAATGCAAGGAAGGATAAATTCTTTTGATGGTGCTTTCTATGGTATGTTATTTACAGGTCATCTCACCATATTCACTATAATTCTTTTTATATAATGATTCAAACCATGAAATTTCTATGTAAGTGAGAAAACATATCCAATTATTTGTGAAAAAAAATTCATCTTGTGGGTCATTGTATTTTGGGAGTTACACTCCGTGGAAAATAGGGTTTGTGGCAAGTCTCAAAATAAGTCAAAATCAGATGTTTCGGGTAAAAAAGTCATAAATTCTTCATAACAGATCCGATTTAGTGAGACCAAATGTGTTGTTTAGGGTACATTATTTAGTATTCTTTGTAACAGTTTCAGATCATTTCATCAAATATTGTTTGCGGAGCACGCTCTATAAGGTCGCTCTCTAGAATAAACCAGAATTTAGCAAGGTATGCCATTTTTGCTATAACTCCTTTTATTAGAGGTTCCAAGTAATGAAACTTGGAGGAATTGCATTAAACACACAAAAGAACATTGTGTATCAGTTTCATATTTTTATACATTACAGGTTCAAAGTTATGATTACTTCAAGTTAGGGTTGTTGACTAATCCAAAACTAGGCATGTGAGACTAAAGAAAAGTTTGATGAAAATGCTAGTCTCTTGTTTTTAAAGTTAAGGAAGGTTTGCAAGAATATGATCATATACGCCAGGTATATTACATAGCTACATATATACAAATCATATTTGGATGATGAAATTGATGAGGGATTTTGGTTGTGGTACAAGTTGAGTACATGGTTGAGACAAGTAATTGATGAGTTGGTGCACATACATGAGGTGTATAGTTGATGATGTTGGTACATATTGATGATTCAGAGTTGATGAGTAGTTGACACATGATTGGTACATACTTGGTACATGGTTGGATGCACTTGTTTATGGTACAGGTTGATTACAGGTTGGTGCATGGTTGATGCACTTGTTTATGGTACAGGTTGAGATACATGTTGATGCATGGTTCATATTTATTGGTACAGGTTTACAACGATATATCTCATAGGGATAGTGTGACAGTGGTTCCATCATTATACTTCTACTTCAGGGTGGCGGGACGGGGCAAGGACAGGTGGTTGTAGCCACCTTCCAGTTGTAGCTGGAGAACATTGGGGGTTGTAGCCTACTTCTGGTTGTAGCTAGAGAATTGGGGAGTTGGAGCTTCCCTCAGGTTGTAGCCTGAGAAAATAGGGGGTTTGAGTGATCTGAAAATAGAAAGCTGACTTGTTATGCTATGCAAGCACCCTCTACTTCATTAAAATAAACTTTACAGGACCTTGCTTCATGTGTATAAATATGCAAGATAAACTTATGTGTTAAGTTCATGTATCTTCTTGTGAATGATTATGTGTGATGAATTGTTCTTTTAGATGGTTAAATATGTACTTAAAACAAATACACAGCAACACAACTTGCAGCAAATAAACCATCAAACTCACAACACGAACAAGCTGATAAAGGAGTTCACCCCCCTCCGGGCTACATCTCCTTGAGCCTCCATCAATGGACTTGGATCTCTGGGATTAATTAGTCAAAAGTTCTTTTACAAGATGCTTCTCAACTCCAATGGAAAAACAGACTGTACCATTGATATCATAACACATAAAAACCCCAAAAATGACTAATAGAACTTTGAAAACGGATCATGGCTCATCCGGGCATGACCTCTTCTGCATGTGGCCATAATCTTCCCTGAGATTCTCTTTGGAAAAAACACCTGTAAAAGTCCTCAACAGCCTCTGAAACCTGTCCTAATGTGTTCAAAGCATATCAATTAGCCAAAAATGATTATTCAATCACAGAAAACAAACATAGGCTCACCAAACCATGTCCTCGATCAATGAGGGCTTCAAGCTCCCTAGAGCTTGCTGAAAATTCAATGGTGAAAAACTTGCAGAAGAAGTCTTCAAATGGATATGAAAACTACACCAATGGATCTGGGATGTCCAAAAACCCCTAGTTGGGCTTTTACAGCACCTCAATCGGCCAAAAGATGAAGAAGTTAGGCCTCCTCCATTTTCCTCCCTCAAGCTTTCTGAAACTGGTTTGCCAAAACGCACCTCTCCTGAATGAACCAAGAACACGCTCCAAAATGCGCGTTAAAACCTGGCACCGGGCGCAACCATGCCAACGGTGAAAACCGTAGAACGGTTAGGGCGCCTCCAGCCCCTAACCGCCTAGCACCCGGGCACATGGGCCATATGACCTCGCGCTATAATAAAAAGGGCTTAACGGTTATAAAACCATGTAACTCCCTCCGCTCCGGTTAGGGTCACATGGGTAAAGGCATACGACCGTATGCAAAGCGGTGGTTAGCACCCAACCGAACTCCGTCGTAATAACCCTGCGCAATATACAAGGTCATATGGAAAACCATATAACCGTGGCATATAATATAAACCGAACCCCGTCGGATTAACACCCGCGCGCAATAACAATAGGTCACATTACAATGAATAGGACCGGGGCCATGTTTCAAACCCACGCGCACACATTACAATCGTGCACCATATATTTTAACATAGTCATATGGTAATACAATAGGACCACGGGTCGGGGCTTAGCCTCGGCCCGACCCCCGCGCCAATGTATAATTATGTAAACATAAATACAATGTTACCCATAGTCATAACAAGCAACAAACTGTGGCCCATTGGTCGGGCGGTCGTACGAAGGCGCTAGGTGAATGGGAGGTCCGGGGGTCGAACCCCACAGACTCCCATATATTTTATACAAAACCAATCAACCAAATAATGAGTGACACGTGGCGTCCTCCGATTGGGCCACGTGTCCTCATATCATTTGCCCATAAATGGACACGTGTCAGCTCCTTACTCGCTAGCTATCAACCAACTAACATCTGCCATGTCATCCTTGTACAGTCGTACGGTCCTACCACATCATACCATACGGACTGTACGGACTAGTACAATCAACATCTAATTGTTTTTCCCTGTTTGCCTTGGCAAACAGATCGCGATATCTTCTCCATACGGACTCCGTTTGAGAAATTAAATATACCACCGGAATTAGGAATACGAGACGGACGCAATTGCACTATTTTCGTCACATTCCGAGCACTTTGAAAATTGAGCTAAAATTTGACCCCTGGTCCAGATTTTGATCACACCTTCCCACTAAAAGGATTTTGGACCCACAAAAGCTTAGGATTATCTAACTGAGCTTCAATACTCTTATCCTTTCAAGTTCTATCAATTGATTCTACTTGAAAAGTCTTTTCGACAATCACCTGGATACTTTGACATGCCTTGCACTGCAACTAGCTATGTCCCTCAACCACTACTCTCTGGCTGCTGCTGACCCACTGTTCTCTCTGTTCTTGGAAGACTGCCAACCTTCCCACTGAGAATCAAGTCCCTCTTGTGAACTCTTTGACGTCAACACAATCTACTCTCCAATGGCTGCAAACTTTCCTGCGACATCTTGTCACAAGCCAAGAAAACCATCAATCTTGAAAACAAATTGACACAAGACTAAAAATAATGACAGCAAAGTCTTTTTTCTCTTCAAGCAAACTGTCTCATCTTGTGCTTCCTCAAAGCACATGGTGTTTTCCTGCATTTTGGTGTACTCAAAATCAACTTACAATCCATCCAACACAATCGACTAAACACAAGTCGAAAAACATGATCGACACACATGGTCGTCAAGACAATATCGACACAAGTCGAGACTCAGGTGAAACATATCAACCTTCCAAAATGACAAGTCTAAAAACATGATAAACAATCATGCTACAATCATGAGTCATTCATGATGACTATCATCAAATTCATTGTTTAAGCACTCACAAAACCATATGCATGCGCATAACTCTTCAACTCTCCTTCCAGTATAAACATAGGTACTTAAACCCCAAACATGTGGGTACTTAAGAGCTGAATATGAAAAATGTATATGGCTGTAACAAACAAGCAGCATACCCCTCTTTTACTTCCTCTTAACGAGGTGGTATAACACAAGTATGCATTCAAAAGAAAATTCATTCACATGCAAACTCGCATCTTGCAATTTATGATAAACTGCAGTAACTTGTCAAACTTCACCAAAAATGAATAGATAAGGCTGAAATGTGCATCTACATCAGAAAAAATGCAAGCCTTACTTACTCAAGAAATCTAACCATTTCTTACCAAGCCAACTCAATGGTGAATTCTTCTGCTGAAAGTCGTCTTCTTGTGAAACATCTTGACTCACATCAATGATGGAATCTCCTCTTCCATTCTTGTCAATATTTTTATCCAACTGCTTCTTGTGCTGTGGATGAGTGGTTGGATGCAATGTCCAACATTGGTCAATGAGATGACCCCTCTTCTGACAATGAGTGCAAATCTTTTGCATGCTCTTTTCAAGTTGCCTTTGCTTGGAAAGTTTCCTGAAAGTGGTCAATCTTTTCCAACATTTTGAAACATGATGGTTATATAAACCACAATATGTACATGGCCTTTTTCTTCCATTTTTACATGCAAATTTATCATGCTTAACATAATCAAAAGCAACTGAATGATAGGCATATTTATACCTTGAACATTCACCTTTATCGCCCCTTTGAGGAGGTGAATTTGAAGAGTTACAAGCTCTCTTTTGAAGACCAACAAATCTGTTCTTGTCCTCATGGATGTCACAACTCTTTTGTTGCACACATTTACATTCATCTTGAACACAAGTTTTGTATGCTGAAGAGATTGAACTTTCAACAAAATTTCTTGAACTTTCACCTTTATAGCCTTTTTGAGGAGGTGAACTTGGAACAAAATTTGTTCTTGGAACTTTTTCATTTGTTTCCTCAACTTTGGAATTTGCTCCATCAATTCGTTCATAACCAAGACCACAATACTTAGGTCTCTCTTCAACAACAATAGGCTCAACAATGCCTTGTGCATGCTTGCCTAACCCTTT
>ML776600.1:192493-213734 GCA_009831015.1 Picea engelmannii
TTCATTAGTCTCAAAATGAATCACTTACAATGAGTTCTGAGACTGGCCACCGTTCCTCGATCCTGATCCTGGGCTCCTCCTCTTCTTTTGTCCTCTTTTGATTAGTACCCCTACCCCTCCTTTTATAGGCTAGGAAGAGCTAGGGTTTTAGGCGAACTCTCGGCCATGCATGGCGGAGAGTTTCAGTTAACTAACAAAAAGCCTCGTGTCCCGGCAGAAACTTTCCTGATTTTTTGCTTTGTTAGGTACCCGCGGGCTGTTTTGGGCTAGCCCGCGGATGCCCGCGTCCAGTAAAAGGACAGCAAGCGGTTGCCCGCGCCCAGTGAGAAGTTAGGGCGCGGGTTTCTTGTTTTAAGTGGTTTTTTGAGGAATTACTCAGCATGGCTTTGGCTAGGAAGAGGCATGAGTTGGCCTGATGTCAGGTAAACCTGTATGGTGCATTTTAGGGTTATAACAGTCTGTTAAGTTATTATTTTTCGCATGCTCGAGCAAATTTTGAAAGACTTAAATGGAAAACAAAATGATAAGCAGAGGCAACATTTTTTCATACTGAGGTTGAATTAGACAGTGAAACAGATCAAGTGGTACCCAAAAAGTAAAATTTAACATAGGCCTTTTAGGGTGTGTTGAGTGCTCAACAAACCTATGGGAAGTCTTGATGCAATCAGCTGGCCACTAGTGACAACTATTTTAGATAGACTGAGGGTGCTTGTGCCATTGGGGCTAGCTGAGATAACTTGTAAGATACATGTGATTCTATATTGGGCATTTGGGGAAGCATGCCAAGTACCTATGTGCACTCTAGGAATATTTATAATATGGAATAGCACTGTTGGGGGTCTTGCAGTAGTGGCATAATTTTTTGTTTGACGTAGCTTGTGTTGTGACCTAAAGTAGCCTCTTCCTAGGTATCCATAAGATCATTTGGAGGATATTTACCTGTTTGATCTTGCACCTATGGTATCTTAGCAGGCTCGGGGTTGGGGTTATACTTTGGAAACGTGAGAAGTGGGACATGAAATTGTGGAGTGTGGTGAAAGAGGGATGGAATTTTGACTGTGGTTCCTACAGTCATAGTGAATGGGTAACTAGAGTCTTTATCAACAACTTCAATGTCAGTATGGGGTGGGGATGATGGAGTGGTGGATGGGGCACCCGCAACAAAACTAGCTATCCATCATTGAATTTGTTTAGTGATAGGGGTGGATTTGATTTGTTCCATGGGGTCATATGTATTGGTGATGATGGGGATAGAATATGGCATAGAGGGAATAGTACGGGCATGAGGTGGGAGTAAAGAAAGGGGTATTGCATCAGTGATAATGGGGTCTAGGGAAGATGTAGACAGTGAGTCAGTGCATGGTTTCTTAGGAGGAAATGTAGCTGGAATATAAATCACAGAACACCTTACCTAAGATAGTATCATCATATGGAATTGATGGAAATGGTGGCAACAAGGTCGATTTTTTTAGTGTCTCTTCTTCTTTATCCTCTTATGATTCTTGGGGTATCCACGGTATTTTCATGGATCCTATGATGGAACCTAGAACATTTGTTGGTATTGGGGCTAACAATTGTGATATTTTGGGCATGATATATGAGACACCTGATTTCTTCTTCTCCCACTATACACCAATCCATGAGAATACCTCTTTGTGAAGAATTGCCTCATCTAGATAGAAGGGAAATAGAATGGTGTGAAAAGGTGATGGAGAATCATCATGAGGTTTGACAAAAGTGTTATCATAGTTCATGCCAAACTAGATCACGTTGGTATGTTGATTCAACAACTCATGTGGGATTCATGTTCTTTGAGTTTCACTGATGAGGTTGTTGTACCAATGTGAAAAGGAATTGTTTTGGTATGTTGTGTTAGTTGTATCAGTTCTAGAATTCCATGGGTCGAACATCTTGGTGAATCAACGATTAGGAGTGTAGGAAATTTCATGACCCTGTAGCATATTCCATTTCCACATTATGAATGCAACCAACAAGTAACCATAGATGAAATAAGATTCTCGTCCATGCATGCCAACACAATCTTCCAGCATCTTCGTGAGTAAATACTTACACCAATTTAATGGTGTGCCTTGTTTATAGAAATCAACAATGGATATGGTGTCTAGAGAACACTCACCCAATGATTAGTTCTTCGTTACCTTGTCAACGATCAAATAACAAGCATACCGGACTTATTCATCATTGATGGGATCGATATGTTCTTCATGACCTCCATGTTTAGTTCAATACTTGTCATAGATATTGAGATATCCTTTCTTTTGGTTGTGCTTCCCTGATCCTTGGAAGCCTTGCATTACATCCTACCTCCTCCATGGATAGACCTGTCATTTGTGAATATACTCAAAATGGATGGGATACTCCTTATCTATCCATAAAAAAAAAATTGTCCACCCAATTGATAAGGAATTTGGTGCATATGGAGACGTCGTCGGTGGTCCCAAACACTAGAAAATTATGCAAGTTCATCAAAGTGGAGTCCTAAAGTAATATATATGAAGGTTTCCATTGTCACTGTAATTCTCTAGACAACAGCGTCGTGCAATCCATGTATGTATGAACTTCCATTTGGGGATACAAAGTCATATCTGTAAAGTCAAGGTTGATTAGTTGTGTTTGCTCAAATTTTCCTTGTAAATCTCTTAGAACCTCAACTCATGGATCAATGAATTATTCTAGAGCAACAACCTTTGGAATTCCCCCCTGAGCAGTTGTAGTGTGAACCATGGTGGGAAACCTACACAAGTAGACAAGCACAAAAGAAGGTAGAGGATGTGGGCAAGGATGCACATAACACTCAGTAGGCTCCAATATTGGGTATGAAAATGACTTGGATAAAACATTATAGCTTGAAAATTTGGGCAATGACAAGTTTATAGACAACATTAGGGAGGTGGTAGGAAGTGAGCATTAAACAATCACTAAGGGAGACAATGCAGGAGTAATTTATCATTAACGATGGATATGATCAACCAAAATGGTAAGATATAAGAAGCGATTTGGGTAATAATGAGAAAAAGTACCGATACGAATTTGATAGGACGTGACATCCAGAAAATTTAATGATCACACCAGTGGCTTACTAGAAAGGTATTGAAAACCTTTTGGACTTAAATGAATTTGATGAGTGTGACCAAAACTAGAATGGAAATGTACATGTTTCATTTAAAAAAAAAAGTGACAACGATACGATGGTGACTTAGACCTCAGAAACTACTAAATGAAAAAATATTTGACACAGACTCCTCCATGACCACAAAGGTGTGATCCAGGTTGGAAAAACTGACACCGACATCTAGACTTTGGGACAAGTGACAATTGGATACATCATTTTTATTGGAAGAAAAGGGAAAATAAAAAACAAAATATAAACCTACGTACTTTATTCACTCCCTGTGATAGGAGTTTTGTGGAACTTTTTTCAATGAGATTAGATGTAAGGCTTTAGGTGTGTTCCATTCACCCACCCTAGATGAAGAATACCATTTAGTTTCACTAGTCTGAAAAATCCAGATTCCCAAATTTCCACAACTATGAAGGGTCCAATCTAATGAATTCATAACATCCATGGTTTTTTTTGATACTTGTTTTCATACAACAAAACTTGATCACCTTGCAAAAAAATATCGTTTTTAATGTGTCAGTCATGCCAGGAATTTTCTCTATCCTTTTCCATAGTTTCATGAAAATATGTTAGAAATCTTGCTTCATCCAATTCCAACATCTCTACAACCCATTATGCAACTGATTTATCATCTGTCATGTGATTCACATGCGCAAAATATAATCTTGGGGTGATGAAATCAACTAGGATGATTTGTTCTCTACCATAGACCAATTGTAAAGGAGTGTACTTATGAAATTTATTTGTAGTAGTCTTGTAGTCCCATAACACCAATGGAACTTTGTCATCCCAGTCATCCTTATTTGTGCAACATAATTTTATCAATCCTTTCTCTATAATATTTCTAGACACATCTACTGTATTATTTTCTTGTAGATGATAAAGACTAATTTTGTGATGCTGAATTAGGAACTCACGAGCAAGAGTGGCTATGGTTTTATTGATAAAATGTGCACCTTGGTCACTATTCAAACTTTAGGTACACCCAAACTGAGTAATGATATTCTCAAAAATAAGCGTGGTTGTTGTATCTATAGAGAAATCCCCAACCAGTTTTGCTTCAACCCAGTGGGTGAGATAGTCTATTGTAGTGATGATGTACCATGCCTTTGAGTGCTTGGTTGGAAGATTTATTGGTCCTATAAAATCAACTTGCCATTTCCCAAAATATTGGAGAGCCTGAATAGGATGTAAGGGTAAAATTTCCCTACGCGATGGCTTACCGACCCTCTAATAGACATCACATGCCCTGGTGTATGCATTGACATTTTTGAAGATAACTGGACACCATAATACATTTTGAAGTATCTTATGTGCAACTTATTTCCCTCCAATATGTCCTCTCGCAACTTTAATCCGACAGACCCACAAGATATTGGTCCACTCTTGGTCAACTATGCGCCTTCTAAGGATATTTTCCAACCCCAACTTGTATAGTTGTCCTATGAGCAACTGATAGTCTATAGGCCGAAATACTAGGTACCTCTTCTAAGTTGTGGAATATCCATCAGGAATAGTACCATTTGTGAGAAACAACACAATATCAGAAAGATAATTAGGAACAACCTCAATTCTAAAAAGATCTTCTTCTGGGAGTTGGCCATCTAAAACTCCACCACTCTCCCCTGACTTCATTCGGCATAAATGATCACACACAACATTTACTTTTCTTATATTGATGATGAATTCAAAGGAAAACTCAATGAAAATAAAAAACCACCTACAAATTCTCCCTTCCAACATAGGCTTATTAACCAAATATTTCAGAGTTGAATTTTTAGTAAAGAATTTAAAATGACCTCCTCACAAATAGTGTTTAATTTTTTTCAAAGAATAGACCATTTCCAAACCTTATTTTTGAGTGGTAGTGTAGTTTCCCTTGGACCTAGAGAGATTTATAATAGGAAAACACATGGGGTGATACATATTTCCTTTACCAGGTTGCACAAGGAATGCACCCAAAGAAATGGTAGAAGTATCGATGTGTACATGCAATTCCACCTTCCAATTTGGATATATCATAATAGGGGCATTTCTCAACTTTTCTTTAAGAATGTTGAAAGCTTGATGACACTTGGGTTTCCAACTAAAGACTTCATATTTCTTCAACAACTTCTCTAATAGGGTAGTTATGCTTGCATAACTTATGAAAAAATGACAATAATACCCAGTGTGACCCAAAGTTGATCACAATTTCTTAGCAGTTGTAGGAGGAGGCATATTAAGAATCACCAAAACCTTTGCAATATCAACCAAAACTCCTTCCCCACATACTATATGTCTCAACTGATTCCCAAAAGGAACACAAAAGATACACTTCTTCAGGTTTAGAGAGATATGTAACTTCCTGCAAGGGTTAAACATTAACCAGAGCAACCTGATATGTCCTTTCAACAGAATATAACTAGATCTGTTATATCCTTAAATCTATGCCATAAATCAACAACTTTAAGCATGGCCCTCATGGGAAGATGCTTTGAACAAGTCTAGAAGAATCCCTAGAAATATGGCTGTGTGGTTAAGAATACCAGAAGCTGTGGTCACATATAAATGATTTGAATAATTCTACGATAAGACTTGGAAATATGGCTAAGTGTTTAAGAATCCCTGACATTTACAAGAAACCCTGGAAATATGGCTAAGTGGTTAGGAAGCCCCGAAGGTGTGGTCATGAAGTTGCTTGAGGAAAATGAGAATGTAGGATATTGAAAATGTATTTTGAACCCTCATAGATCAATATTATTCATCATTGTGTTTCCAATGATAGGTTGCACGCCATGTGGTTCCTCACGATTGAGAAGTTATTCCCTCTTAAAGATGAAATACCTGAAGTATGGTCAAAGAAGTTACAAGTTGGCCCTCAAGTCAAGTAAAGGAGGTACTTGGAAAAGTATAAATACACATTAAGAACCTCTCATTTTCATCATTAAATCTTTTGATCTCTTATCACAATCTTGGAAATGAATTTCAGAAGGAAGATGAAGTGAATAAGGGAGAAATTACAAGGGAACATGAAGTGAATAAGGGAGAAATTACAAGGGAACATGAAGTCTTGTGATGATGTGTTCTAAGGTATGTGTTTTATAGGCCATCTTACCATTTTTCCTATAAAGATTTTTATAGAATTATTGAGATAGAGAAAATTGGAGGATGAGGTGAAGACATATCAAGCTACTTGGGGTATGAATTTCAGTTTTGGGATCATTTTAATTTTGGAGATACACTCTGTGGAAGATAGGGTTTTTTACTAGTCCTATATGTTGGATTACTGAGAGGGGGGGTGAATCAGTAATAGAGAAATTTAATCATTTTTAAACATATAATCCAAGTGTTATATCAATGTAGCATTATCATATAATAACTGCAGAGTAAATAAGAAATGAACAAATGAAAAATCATACACATACACAGTACAACAATATTTTACATGGAAACCCAAAGTGGGAGAAAACCACATAACGTTTTTTCTTATATGTCTTGAAGAACTACATTCATTGGAAGCACCAGCTTCCTTTGTTTTCCAACTACAACTGGAAGGAGGCTCCAACCCCCTTGTTTCTCAGGATACAACATGAGGGAAGATCCAAATCCCCTATTCTTTGGCTAGAACCAAAAGGAGGCTATAACCAGAAGGTGGCTACAACCACCTATCCTTGACCCGTCCAACCGCCCTGAAGTAGAAGTATAATGATGGAACCACTGTCACACTATCACTATGAGATATACCACTATAAACATGTACCAATAAAACCGAATCATGCATCAACCATGCATCAACCTGTACCTCAACCTATACCATAAACAAGTGCATCAACCATGCACCAATCTATACCAAACAACCTATAATCAACCTGTACCATAAACAAGTGCATCCAACCATGTACCAAGTATGTACCAATCATGTGTCAACTACTCATCAACTATGAATCATCAATATGTACCAACATCATCAACTATACACATCATGTATGTGCCAACTCATCAATTACTTGTCTCAACCATATACCCAACATGTACCTTAACCAAAATCCCTCATCAATTTCATCATCCAAATATGATTTGTAACTCTGTAATAGACCCGGTGTATAAGATCACATACCTGCAAACCTTCCTTAACTTTCACAACAAGAGAATATCACTTTCATCAAACTTTTCTTTAGTCTCACATGACTAGTTTGGGATTAGTCAACAACCCTAACTTGAAATAATCATAACTATGTACCTTGTTGAATTATGGCTTATTCTAGAGAGTGATCTTGTAGAGCGTTCCCTACATGAAATATTTGTTGAATCGATCTGAAAATGTTACACATAATACTACAAACTATACTATAACCAACACATTTGGTCTTACTAAATTTGGATCTGCTATGAAGAATTTATGACATTTTTACCTGAAACACCTTAGAAAGCATCATCAAAAGAATTTATCCTCCCTTGAATTATGGCCTTCTTTTCTTCACCTTCCCTTTGAAATTCAGCTTAGATATCATTTGGTTACCTTGGTAACCTATAGATATTAAATATTCTCAAGTGTGATATTAAATGAGAGAGCCTTGCCTCTTATTTATACTCTCCAAGTAGCTTCCTTAGAAGCATCTTCTAGGTCACTTTGCCCACTTTCCTTATTCTAGGGTTAACCCACTTCTAATTTCTCCATTAAATTTATTATTTAAATAATTTATTTTGTATTCAATTTGAATTATAGTACACTCATCACTTCAATTTATTATTTACCTTATAAAATCTATTAAACCACTTTTACTAATTTGACCTTTTGGGGCTTCTAGATGACATATGAGGGTCCTCCAACTTCGTAAGGCCATAACTCTCAAACTGTGAGGAGTTATGTGACGTTCCACATACCACCAAAAATGGCATGAAATTTAATATCCTTATAGAATAGTATTACCTAAAAATATATCAAAATTCATACCATTATCCATCAAACAAACTTGGTTCCATTACCCAAACCTGGGTTCTCCAACTTCTAATGGCCATAACTCTCTAACCGTGAGGAGTTATGTGACGTTCCACATACCATCAGAAATTGAATGACATGTACTATCCATATAGAATAGTATTACCTTAAAATATATTAAAACTCATACCATTATACATGAAACAACCTTGGGTCCATTACCCAAACCTTTGTGCTACCGAAATCCGCTACCAGACTTTCTTCAAGGGTTTACATCAATGAAAACCAACCTTAATAAACAATATCCCCCTTTGGAATTGATGGAAACACTCTGATGCAATACTGAATTCATATCACTCATGCTCTCCTTGGAACCATGCATCTATCCTTTGCATCTCTGTGACCATTTCTCCCCTAAAGTCATGCCTCTCTCCTTTGCATCTGATAAATATCTCCCCCTTTGTCATCAATGGAAAGTGTATCTTTCCATTTGGGGATGCTCCCCCTAACTGAATTGTTTGATCTCCCAACTTGAACTGTCCACTTTATGGTGCTTCCTTGTGTACATCTAAGACATATAAGAAAAACATTCAAAAGAATTCATTTTGGAGAAGAAATAACTCTGAGTCTTTGGCGAATATACGTAAAGGCTTCTCATGGAAGCGAATATACTCTGGTGAATGAAGGACTATATGAATGGCTTGCCATGCCATTTGGTTTCATGAACACGCCAAGTACTTTTATGAGATTGATGAATGATGTCTTGAAGGATTTAATTGAAAAGTTTTTAATTGTATATCTTGATGATATATTGATCTTCAGTAAGACTGAAGAAGAACATTTGAGACATTTAACTCTAGTAATGAGGAGGTTGTAGCAAGAGAAGTTGTTGATAAATTTGAAGAAGTCATCTTTTATGAAGATAGAGCTTATTTATTTAGGTTTTGTGATCTCTTCAAATGAGTTGAAGATGGATGCTAAAAATGTAAGAGATATCAGAGAGTGGTTGTCGCCAAGGAATATCTTTGAAGTCATAAGATTCCATGGATTAGCTAGTTTTCACCGGAATTTCATCAGAAGTTTTAGTGGAATTTTTGTGCCAATGATGGACACAGTCAGGAAAAGACATAAATCTTTTCATTGGACAAAGGAAGTGAAGAAAATTTTCAAGTTGTTAAAAGAGAAGATAACTGGACAACCAGTTTTGGTTCTTCCATATTTAGGTAAGACATTTCAAGTGAGATGTGACACAAGTGGATTTGTGATTAGAGCAGTCTTAAGTCAAGACAATAGACCAATTGCATACTTCAGTGAGAAGTTGAATGATGCCAAGAGGAATTATTCCATGTATGATAAATAGTTTTATGCAATCATACAAGCATTGAAGAAATGCAGGCACTACCTGGCTCCAAAAGAGTTTGTTTTGTATAGCGACAACTAGGCCTCAAAGTTTGTAACCAAAAAGGCAAAGCTGAAATAGAAACATGCAAAATGGGTTGAGTTCCTGAAAAATTTTACTTTTTTTATAAAGCACATTTATGGAAATGCTAACAAGGTTGATGATGCATTGAGTAGGAAATGTTTGATTCTGTAGGAGTTTCGTGTGAAGGCCTTAGGTTTTGATAGCCTTAAGGAAATGTATAGAGATGATTCAGATTTCAAGGATGCTTATGAAGGATGTGAGAATCCTGTTCTAAGAGAGAGAAGCCAATGGATTGAATATTTAATTCAAGATGTATTACTATTCAAAGGAAATCAGTTGTGTATCCCGAAGAGTTCTATGAGAGAAAAACTTTTGAAGGAAAAACATACTGGAGGATTGACTATACATTTGGACATGAAAAGACATTTGTGCAACTGAAAAGTTTGTATTATTGGCCAGGGATGAGGACAAATGTCAAGAATTTTGTGAACATATGTAGAATCTACCAGCATGAAAAGGGGAAAAGATAGAATACATGGTTGTGTCAACCATTGCCAATAACAGAGAGGCTATGGGATGCGGTAATCATGGATTTTGTGTTAGTATTCCCGAGGACACAGAGAGGTTGTGATTCCATATTCGTGGTAGTCGACAGATTCTCAAAAATGGCACATTTCATTCCATGTCAGGAAACTAGTGATGCAACACACATTGCAAATCTGTTTTTCAAAGAAGTTGTTCGACTTCATGGTTTACCCAAGAGTATTTAACATTTAATAAAAGAAAGGTTCCCAAGGGGAAGATATAACAAACTAAATATGAAAAATATAGGACCGTGTAATATTTTATGGAAATTTGAGGCAAATGGTTATGAGATAGAATTTCCAGATGATGTGGGCATATCACCGATATTCAATGTAGAAAATATGTATCCTTACAGAGTAGATGAAGCATATGGGGAACAGAATCAACAGGAAGTTCAGTGGGTCAAACAGATGCCTGTAGCTGAAAATCCGCAGATGGAAAAGATAATTGAACAAAGAGTTGGTAAGAAGACCAAGAGGAAGTCATATTTTGAATATTTGGTAAAGTGGAAGGGACGCCCGATTGAGGATTCCAGTTGGGAAAGTGAATAAGATATCCATAAACATGGATAGATAATGTAGGAGCTCATGGACACGAGTCCATGAATTTTCCAGCTAGAGGAGTATGATGCAGGAGCATCACAAGAAAGCGTAAGCGGAGGACAGCTGGATACGCACCAACGTGCATTTTGAAGATGTTTTGAAATTCAAAGACGAAACATTAATGCAATAGCTGGGAGAAAATAATTGTTCTTAAATGTTTTGGGAAATGTAATGAAGATTGTGAGCATTTCTCTCATCTATTGGTTGGAGGCATTTAATGTAATAAATGTAAAGTAGTTGTAGTATTTAATTCTGATAAGATAGATTAGAGTTGTAGGAGGGAAAACTCAAGAAATCTCCCTCATAGCTCTATTGTGTCATTATTCTCATTTGTAAGAATAGTAGATGAAGAGAAAGAGAGCATAGGAGAGAAGAGAAGAACAACGACTGTAGAATTTGGATAAACAGATAGGTGTTTCTATAGAAACCATGTACAGAAGCACTTAAGTTAATATAAGAATTCTTTGACTCAATTTCATGGTGTTTTTATGGATACTGTTTGCATCTATTGAATGGTATGCTTGCAGTTTGCTTACATGCTCTGATATGCATTTGTTTCAATGCTTTATGTGTATGATTTCATGTTGAATGTATGAATTCTGTGAGAGGGAGAGTATAGGTTTCAATTTCTTCTCATCCTGAGAATTCTTGCAAGGAGTGTAGTGAAGGTCCGCAAGGAGTGCGTTGACAAGATTCAGAGTCATACCTCAGAAAATCTTAGGAGAGATAGAGTTGTTCTTATACCCATATAAGTGAAAGTATAGCACAGATCCATGCAAGGTGTGCGCAGGCCAGGTCGAAGTCTTAGAATTTTCCAACCAAGGGAGTGGTTGAAGAACTTATGTCACAAGGAATGCGCAGATTTGGAGACTTAAGATAATCAGAGATGATTGTGGAGGCCGCAAGGAGTGCATGCAAGAATCCCTTAGAATATTTGAGTTTGCAGCTAGAATCAAGCTCAAGGAGGGATAGAGACTTGGAAATTTCAGAGGATAGACGAGGGTCGAATCCACCTCGCAGAAACCAAGCTTAGGAGAGATAACATCCGTTAGATATGGATCAGCGAAAGTCATTGATTGATGATTGGAGTTTCAGAATTTTGGGAGTCGGGAGCGTGCAGGAAACAACTACCCGAAAGTCACAAGTTATGAAGTCTCGACTTCGCGAAACAAGAATCTGAACCATCAGATCGTGGGAGGTTCAGGATCATTGATCCTTGGTAAAGAAGTCACAAGTTCAGACTTCTATAAAAGGGGAGAATATTCGCATATCGAACTCATGAGTCATGAAATCGTGATGTGCTTAGAAGAGAGGCCCGAGGATTTGGCTGGAGGTCATATGGTGGAAGCATAAGGGAGGAGCTAAGGACCATTATCCCATTTCAGGGTTTTAGGAATCAAAGGAGTTGGGGTGACTTGCAACGGGAATCCCGAAATTGTGAAACGCAAAGTCGTGAACCGAAAGAGCCCTTTGGGTTAAGTCAGTGGTCACACCGGTGGTCACGTGGAGTAGAGATTCTCTCCTAGTGCTTGTTCGCGTGGGCATAAATTCTAGAAGGACCTGTGGTTTTATTTGCAGTGAAGGTTTCATTGGGAACCAAAGAGCCATATAGACTCAAGGGAATAGGAAGATCCAAACACTGGGAGGTCAAGGAGACCCTGCTGAGGTAGGGGTATTGTTTAAGGTGGTATCAGAGATAATAAATTTTGTTTTCTGTAGATGGAATAAAGAGGATAGTTGTGATTGAATTCTATGTGGATAGATTGAAACAATGTTTCCGAGGAGACGTCCAGAAAGAAATTTTCCTGATCCAGCCACGGAAAGGGAAATGATAGAACTTCATGCTCGATTGAATGTTATGGAGACATCATAGAGGAAAACACCTGATACTTGAGATATTAGTGAGACTGAAAGAGAAAACAAAGTTGGAGCCGAAGAAGAAGTTGTATCCGAAGATTCTACAGAAGAACATATATTCAAAGTTGTTGCAAGAATAGGGTCTAGAGAAAAATTGGACATCCTAATCTATGAAGGAAACTTAGACGTTGAGGAGCTTCTAGATTGGTTATAGATCTATATAAATACTTCGACTAAGAGGATATTGAAGAAGATAAGAAATTAAAGCATGCAGTCACTAGACTGAAAGGGCATGCAAAATTGTGGTGGGATGAGATGCAGGTTGATAGGTGTTGGAAAGGAAAACAAAGAATTAAAAGCTGGGACAGGATGGTTGCCAAGATGAAATCCAAATTCATACCTAGGTATTACCAAATAAATCTGTTCCGAAGAATGCCGAAGTTGAGACATAAAGGGATGATAGTGAAGGAATACACTAAGGAATTTTAAAGAATTAACACCATAGCTAGTCCTCGTGAGAGTGATGATAAAAAAGTCACCAGATACATGAATGGCCTGATATATGAGATTCAATATGATATGAGCATGGTGAAAATCATGAATTTATAAGATGCTTATCATATTTCTTTAAAGGAAAAAGTGAAATTCGCTCGAAAGCAAGGTCAAAGGGGTAGAGGTAGAAGTCAGAGCAGAGGCAAAGTAGTTTCCTAGGACAGAGTATAGAATCCCAAGGATGAAGAAATGAAAACTCATAACCACCCAGAAAGGGGAAGAAGCTTGCAAGGAGGAAAATATGTCGATAGGAACAATTTTCCTAGAGAAAGAGGAAGAGAAAGAGGTAGAGGTGGTGAAATAAAGTGTTTTGTATGTGGAAATATTGGACACAAATATTTTGAATGTCCCAATAGAAAAAGAGATGGAGGAGGCAAAGCTCAAATTTCAGAAGCGCAAAGGCAAAATGTTGAGGCAGAAGATGCAGAAGGTGAAAGATCCTTGATGATGAGGAAAATTCTCTTGAAGCCAGAGAACGAGATGGAGAATCCAGTCTAGAGGAACAACTTATTTAGGACTTCTTGCAATACCTAGGATAGGGTATGAAAGGTGATAGTTGTTAGTGGAAGTACGAATAATCTATTATCGACAGAGATGGTGGAAAAGCTAAAATTGGAGACAGTTGCACGTCCGAGCCCATACAAGGTTTCATGGTTGCAAAAAGGACATCAGGTAACAGTCACTAAACAATGTTTAGTTGAATTTAAGATAGGGGTGTTGGATTACTGAGAGGGGGGGTGAATCAGTAATAGCGTAATTATAATCCTTTTTCTCCAAATAATCCAAGTGTTATATCAATGTAGTATTATTATCCAATAATGAGCAATAAGAAATGAACAATCACACACATACACAATACACCAATGTTTTACGTGGAAACCCAAATCGGGAGAAAACCATGGAATGCTTTTTATTATATGTCTTGAAGAATTACATTCATTGGAAGCACCAAATTCCTTTGTTTTCTAGCTGCAACTGGAAGGAGGATCCAACCTCCTAGTTTCTTAGGCTACAACTTGAGGGAAGCTCCAACTCCCCAATTCTATGGCTACAACCATAAGGAGGCTACAACCCCCTATGTTCTTCGGCTACAACTGAAAGGTGGCTACAACCACCTGTCCTTTCCCCATCCAAGTGCCCTAAAGTATAAGTAGAATGATGGAACCACTGACAACCTATCACTATGAGATATACTGTTGTACAACTGTATGAACCTGTACCACAGACCTGTATCCAATCTGTACAACTTCCCTGTAATCAACATGTAACTGAACCAAAAATGTATCTACAAAAATACAATAGGTACGCGACCTGTAGCGCTTTAACCCGCATATGTATGCTCCCTATCTGTTATGCATCCCGCGTATGTACATGCCCTAACTGTTATGCATATTGCGTATGCATTTTGAAAACTAGGGTTTTATTTTTCTTGAAAACTTATGACCCTCTGTTACTTCTTTGACATACATTTGTAACCTGTCACTGTATCTAGACTGTAATTGTACCATGTGCATGCATCATCATACATAATCTTTACTCAAGGAAAATATCTCTCTCATAGGTGTGTGTAATGATGAACACGTATAATATCCCTCACATGATCTTAGTCATCAAACCCTTTCTGATATTCATCCTCTCAATACATCAACTAATACAAAAATACAAGCTCTCAACCATGTACCATGAAAACCCTTAGCCATATGCCAAGAAATACAGGATGTGCCTCACAAGAAGTATCAATGATGAACATACTAGCACTGTATTTCTATAGATCTGACTTATACAGAAAATACCATGTAGCCACTAGTATATCTAGGGATAATCCTTAAATCTCCATTGCCATCCCTCATGCATAAATCAAAATTCAACTATTCATAGAAATAGGACATACTTTTTGAACCTTTCCTCTAGAACCTCTGCATTTTCATCTTCTCAAGTTTCCATGGCTTCACCAACATGTACTCACCCTTTACACAGCTAGCCCACGTATGTACTCACCCTATACACAGATAACCGAAGTACATGTACGCACCCTATACACAACCAACCCATGTATTTACACACCCTATTCACAGACATCCCGCGTACATGTACTCACCCTATACACAGAAAGCCCGTGCACACCTCAGAAAATAGGGGGTTTTGTATTTGTTTTAATTTCGATAATTTTGCCGTCAACCCTTCGTGCTACCTCAGATGTTCACCACTTTAGATGTATCCGCAAGTATTTACAATAGGCTTTACACAAGAAAATAGATATACAATATGCACAAGTGTTTCCTTAATGAGTGAACTTTGCCTCTTATTTATATCTTCAAGTAGCCTTACACTTTCCTTATTTTAGGACTTCTCCTTTTAAAATATTTTATTTTTCAAGACACTTTGACTCTTGGGGGCTTCTATAAGACTCATGAGGGTTCTCCAATTTCATATGGTCATAACTCTCTAACCGTGGGGAGTTTTGTGACATTCCACATACCACCGAAAATGAAATGCCAAGAACTATGCATCTAGGATAGTTTCATTGACAAATTCACTGTCCTTCATCTCATTATTCCATAATTAATCATGGATTATCTAACTCCACAAAGCGTCTTCCCATGAGGGATTTCACCATAAGGGGACCACTTAGGAGTTCATCCATCTTTACTTCTTATCAACCATGACAAGACAATAATGAGTCATCTTTACATCAAACAATCTTGGGTCCATTGCCCAAACCTTTGTTCTATGGGTCTTTATTCAAGGGTTGACATCAATGAAAACCAATCTTAATCAACAATATCCCCCTTTGGAATTGATGGAAACAATCTGATGCAATACTGAAATCATATCACTCATGCTCCCCCTAGAACCATGCCTCTATCCTCTGCATCTGATAAATCTTCTCCCCCTAGAACCATGCCTCTGATAAATCTTTTCTCCCCCTGTAACCATGCCTCTGTCCTCTGCATATGATAAATATCTCCCCTTTGTCATCAATGGAAAAGGTACATTTCCATCCGGGGCTTCTCCCCCCGACTGAACTATCCTCTTATGGTGCTTCCTCATGTACATCTAAGACATATAAGATAATAATTCAAAAAGAATTCATTTTGGAGTAGAAATAACTCCAAGTCTCTGGCAAAGATATTCAAAGGCTTCATGTGGAAGTGGTTTTTTAAATATGTCTTCCACTTGTTCTTTTGTGCACACATACTCAACTCTGATGTTCTTTTCTGCAACTTTCTCCCGTAGAAACTGATACTTGATTGGATTGTGCCTCATCTTGGAGTGCATCATTGGGTTCTTTGAGATACTGATGGTTCTTGTATTATCAAAATAGATTGGAATGGGCTCATCATAGTGAACCTGTATATCTATCAAAGTTTGTTTCATCCAAAGAACCTGTGTACCACATGATGTTGCTGCAATATACTTTGCCTCGGTTGTAGATAAAGATACTGACAATTATTTCTTCCTTAGCCACGATACTAAACACTCACCTAAGTAGAGCGTTGCTCCACTGGTGCTTCATCAATCATCAATACAACCTACCCAATCTGCATATGTGTAGGCAATAAGTGATAGATCCTTTCCTTTTGGATACCATAATCCAAACTCTTATGTTCCTTTGAGATATCTGAAAATCCTCTTCACTACTAATACATGTGATTACTTTGGTGTTTCTTGAAATTATGCCACCTGTCCAACTGCCTGCATTACATCTGGTCTAGATGTTGTCAAATATAGTAGGCTTCCAATCATTGACCTATATTGCCTTTGATCTCTAGACTTTGAATCATCATCTTTTCTCAACTTGCAACTGGTTTGCATGGGAGTTATAACTAGTTTGCAATCTTCCATTCTAAACCTCTTTAGCATTTATCTGATATACTTGGTTTTAGAAATAAAAATTCCTTGGTTGTTTTGACGTATCTGAAGTCCCAGAAAGAAGGATTGTTCTCCAAGTAATGACATTTCAAATTCATTATGCATATCTTTTGCAAATTTCTGGCTTAACCTATCATCATCACTATCAAAAATAATATCATCAACATAAACTTCAACTAATAAAATATTAACTTGAATTACCTTGATGTAGAGGTTGTTATCCAGTCTAGAGTACCATGCTCTAAAATCTTGTTTTAGACCATACAAGGCCTTATTTAATTTACACACATAATCTTTGTTCTCTGACAACTAAAATCCTTCTGGTTGTTCAATGTAGACTTCTTCTTCAATTTCCCCATTCATAAAAATTGATTTTACATCAATCTAATACATTTTAATATTTTTGGAGCATGGATCAGCTAAAATCAAATGGATTTCTTCCATTCTGGAAACTGGGGAAAATGTCTCTTCAAAGTTGATTCCTTCAACCTGTGCATATCCTTTTACATACCAATATAGCTTTGTTCGTTGTAACTTGTCTATCTTCATTTAATTTATTCCTAAAGACACACTTTCCCCTGATCACATAGTTATTCTTTGGTCTTGGAACCAATTTCCAAGGGTCATTTTTCTGTATTTGATCCAATTCTTCATCCATGGCCTTATTCCAAAATTCATCCTTGTTGGCTTCTTCAAAATAGTTTGGTTCAATTGTATATAAGAGTGCTAGGTGTGTTTGTTCTAGTGAATAGATTCTTCTTCTAGTCTCAAATCCTGCATCTTTGTTTCCGATAATCTGATCTGAAGGATGATGCTTATGTACTCGTTTACTAGGTGTCTTTGGAGACACTTGTTGAACTTCCTCTTCTGCTTTTGTCGGATTCTCTTCATCTTCCTCTTCCACTTCTTTTTCATCTTCTGCTTCTTCTTCTAGGGGTTGCTTCATTGATTCATTTTCTTCCTTTGATTCTGGTCTACCTGTTTCGTCAATTGTTACGTTGATGATTTCCACAACTTTGTTCAATATTATATTGTAACACTTGTATGCTTTCCTTGAACTTGAGTAACCAACAAGTACTCCTTTGTTCACACGAGATTCAAACTTTCCCATTTTGCCATCTTCTCTTTTGATATAGCATTTGCTTCCAAAAAATCTGAAGTGCTTTACATTTGTTGGTCTTCCTTTCCATAGTTCGTAAGGAGTTTTGTCAATGTTGTTTTTTAGCATCACTCTGTCTTGAATGTGAACTGTTGTATGCACCGGCCATGTCCAAAAAATATCTATCAATTTCGAATCCATTAACATTGTTCGATCCATTTCCTATACTATCCTATTCTTTCTTTCAACAACTCCATTCTATTGAGGTGTCCTAGCAACAAAGAATTGCATTTTTATTCCATGATTGTTGTAGTAGTCCATAAATTCCTTTGAGGTGAACTCTCCTCCATTATTAGATCTTAAGAATTTGATTTTTGAATCCATTTCATTTTCAACCATTTCCTTGTAGATCTTGAAGTTTTCAAAAGCTTCTAACTTATTCTTGAGAAATAAAACTGTTGTCATTCTTGTATAATCATCAACTAATAACATGCAGTATTTCTCACCTTTTAAGCCCTTTGTTTTAGTTGGTCCAACTAGATCAGTATGCACAATTTCTAGTGGTCTTGTCATTGAATATTCCTTTGATTTAAACATGGTCTTTGTTTTCTTTCCTTGTTGACAATGCTTGCATAAAGTGCTAGTTGGTTTCGTGATCTAGGGAATTTATCTGACTGCTTATCTTTTGTTGACTTTCACAAGGTTATCGAAATGTATGTGACCCATTCTTTTGTACCATAGCCAACTTCCATCTTCCTTTCCTAGAAAACATTTAGAATTTAGAATTTCACTTAACACATATATGCCGCTTGAAGTTCTTGCAGTTGTAGCGACCAATTTCCCTGAACCTTATTTTCTTATCTCACACTTTTGTGAATCGAAAGTAACTGTATGAACTTGGTCACATATTTGACTCACACTTAGAAGATTATGTTTCATATATTCTAATAGTAGAACATTTTCTACCTTTTCATTCTTGTTCCCAATTTGGATTGTACCTTTTCCAATGATTTTGGTTGAATCATCATTTCTGAAGGAGACTAATCCATCTCTTTCCTTTCATAATGTAAGAAAATTGTCTCTATCACATGTCATTTGTTTTGAGAATCCATTTTCAACATACCAACCGTGTTTCTTCTTCTTAGTTGTTAGATCAATTGTGCATTCTTCATTGCTATACTGATATTGCTTTCTTATCCATGTCATTTTCTGAGGTCCCTATCTGTGACTATTGTTATTCTGTTGAGGTTCTTTAGGAAGGACTATCATTCTGCAATCTTTAGCCACGTGTCCAAAATTGTTACATTTGTAAAATTCCACTTCAGTGCTCAAAGATTCAAACCTATTGTAAGTTCCTCTCTATGTTTCACTAGGTCTTCTTGAATAACCGCTTTGTGTATGAGTCTCAAAGTTGTTATTGTTTCTGTTGTTAGCTCTACAATTCACAACTTTATGTCCAAAATTATTATATGCATAACATAAGACAAAAAATATAGTTTGATACCTGGGAGTTGAAGATATTCTCAAAGGAGGTTCTCTTATGAATCCTTCTTCTTCTTGAGGCTTATTTGTCTATTGTTGATTCTGAAATCTGAATCTTCTTGGTGGAGGAGTGTCCCTGTAATCTTCCTTTTATATCTTACTATCCCCTTTGATTGTTTTTGCATAACTTTTTGGATATGTTTCTTGCTCTATTGTTTTGGATCTTGATCCCTTTTTTGTCTGATTGTATCGAAGTCTAGACTTGTCAAGATGAGATTTTTGACTGCTAATAATGTCATCTAGAACTTTTGATATATTCTGCATATTTTTCTTTTGAATATCCTTTCTTAGTGTGACAATCTTTGCTTCAAAGTTTCCAATGATCCTATCCTTTTCTCCTAGATTTTCTTTGAGTGCTTCATCAATTCTTTTATCTTCTTCTATTTGAACGTTCAATTTTGTGATCATTTGTTCTAGTTCTCGAGTGTCCTTCTTCTTGTCTAGTTTTGCTTGTAGTTTCTTGTTTTTCTTCTTTTCTCTTCTGATAACTTCTATGGAACACATCAATTCTTCTCGATAGTCAACTTCAACTTCTTCAATTTCTTCTTCGACTTCTTCATATTCTTCTTCGGAGTCTTGTTTGTCAGAGTCTTTTACTACCATGAATAGAACTCTTCCTGTCTCACTGTCACTGACTTCATCTTCATCTGATGATGAGATGTCTTCTTTGGTGCATAATCTTTTCTTGAAAACTTTCTTTGTAGTTATTTTTCCTTTATATGTGTGTTTTCTTTTTGAGTAACCTTCATCATTTCTCCTTTTCTTATGAGGAAATTTGTTAGGAAAATGACCAATACCATCACAATTAAAACAAATTAAAAGAAGCTTACCTCTATACCTACTATCGGTTCCCTTGTTCAATCTTTTGACAAAGTTGGCCACTTATTCATCATATTTCGAGACGTCACTGCTGCTGCTATATTCTTGTTCTTTCTTTTTATTTTGCTTTGGTCTTTTGGATGCTTTGAAGGATGCTTCTTTTACATATGGATTTTCCTGTTCAATTCTCATTTCATATGCTGTGAAGATTCCATGCAGTTCATCCATGCTTATTGAGTTTAGATCCGATCATTATTCTAGTGTCGATATCTTAGGGTTAAATATCATAGGAAGAGATCTTAGTACCTTTTGAACAATTAGCGATTCTTTGATTTCTTCTCCCAATCCTATGATTTCATTCACTGTTTCATTGACTCGTAAGAAGTAGGCTGCAATATTCTCATCTTCCTTCATTTTTAGTTGTTCGAACTAACCTCTATAATTTTGAAGCTTTGCTTCTTTGAATTTTGTATCTCCTTCATAAATATTTAGAATATTGTCCCAAATCTCTTTAGAGGATTTACAATGTATAACTTTGGTGAATACCGTATCACTGAGACCATTAAAAAGTGCATTTTTTGGCTTTGGAATTATTCTCACCGCATTTCACTACTTTGTCATTTGTTGGTGGAACTGTTGGTGTTGTGTATCCATCTATAATTGATTGCCAAACTTGAAATCCATGTTCTTGTATATATGTCTTCATGCTTATGCTCCAAAAAGAATACTTATGTCCATCAAATTGTGGTATTCCATTTTTATACAAGTTGGTACTCTCCATGATCTACATTTCAATGGATAAACTGATTTCTGAAGGAACCTACTC
>ML776600.1:213800-238068 GCA_009831015.1 Picea engelmannii
GAATCAGTAGTAGCGTAATTCTAATTCTTTCTCTCCAATTAATCCAAGTGTTATATAAATGTAGAATTATTATCTAATAATGAGCAATAAAAATGAACAATCACACACATACACAATACACCAGTGTTTTACGTGGAAACCCAAATCGAGAGAAAACCACAATTTTTTTTTCTTATATGTCTTGAAAAATTACATTCATTGGAAGCACCAACTTCCTTTGTTTTCTACATGCAACTGGAAGGAGGCTCCAACCTCCTAGTTTCTCAGGCTACAACATGAGGGAAGCTCCAACTCCCCAATTCTTTGGCTACAAACAGAAGGAGGCTACAACCCCCTATGTTCTCTGGCTACAACCAGAAGGTGGCTACAACCACTTGTCCTTGACCTATCCAACCGCCCTGAAGTATAAGTAGAATTATGGAACCACTGACAACCTATCACTGTGAGATATATTGTTTTACAACTGCATCAACCTGTACCACTGACCTGTATCCAATATGTACAACTTCCCTATAATCAATATGTACCTGAAATGAACATGTATCTACAAAAATACAACAGGCACGTGACATGTAACGCTGCAGTCCACGTATGTACACTCCCTATCTGTTATGCATCCTGCGTATGTATGTGCCCTAACTATTATGCAGCCTACTTATGCCTTTTGAAAACTAGGATTTTCTTTTTCTTGAAAACTTCTGACCCTCTGTTACTTCTTTCACATAGATATGTAACCTGTCACTGTATCCATACTATAACTATACCCTGTGCATGCATCCTCATACATAATATTTAATCAAGAAAAATATGTCTCTCATAGGTGTGTGTAATCATGAACAAGTATAATATCCCTCACATGATATTAGTCATAAAACCCTTTCTGATATTCATCCTCTCAATACATCAACTACTACACAAATACAAGATCTCAACCATGTACCATGAAAACCCTAATCCATATGACAAGAATTACAAGATGTGCCTCACAAGAAGTATCAATGATGAACATACAAGCACAATATTTCTGTAGATCTGACTTATACAAAAAATCCCATGTAGCCACTAGTCTCTCTAGGAAGAATCCTCAAATACCCATTGTCATTCCTCATGCATACATCAAAATCCAACTATTTATAGAAATAAGACATACCTTTTGAAACAATGGATGGATCTGATGTATCTGAGCACTTTAGACCTTCCTGGAAGCTTGATCTCAGAATCTAGAACCTCTACATTTTCATCTTCTCAACTTTCCATGGCTTCACCAACATGTACTCACCCTGTACACAGCCAACCCCCGTACGTACTCACCCTATACATAGAAATCCCGCGTAAATGTACACACCCTATACATAGCTAGCCCATGTATGTACGCACCCTATCCACAGATAGACTACGTACATGTACTCACCCTATACACACACAACCCGCACATGCCTCAGAAAATAGGGTTTTTTGTATTTTTTGTAATTCCGAGAATTTCACCGTCAACCCTTCATGCTACCTCAGACGTTCACCACTTAATATGTATCCACAAGTATTTACAATAGGATTTACATAAGAAAATATATATACAATATGTACAAGTGTGTCCTTAATGAGTGATCTTTGCCTCTTATTTATATCTTCATGTAGCCTTACACTTTCCTTATTTTAGGGCTTCTCCATTTAAAATAATTTCTTTTGCAAGACACTTTGAATCTGGGGGGATTCTATGAGACTCGTGAGGGTTCTCCAATTTCATATGGTCATAACTCTCTAACCATGGGGATTTATGTGACATTCCACATACCACCAAAAATGGCATGACAAGCACTATGCAACAAGGATAGTTTCACTAAAAAATTCACTATCCTTCATATCATTATTCCACAACTAATCATGGGTTATCTAACTCTGCAAAGCGTCTTCCCATGAGGGATTTCACCATAAGTGGACCACTTTGGATTTCATCCATCTTTACTTCTTATAAACCATGAAAAGACAATAATGAGTCATCTTTACATCAAACAATCTTGGGTCCATTACCCAAACCTTTGTGTTATAGGGCTTTTTTCAAGGGTTGAAATCAATGACAACCAACCTTAATCAATAAGGGGGATACAAAGATGCGATCTTATGTGATGTTATTCCCATGGATGTCTGTCATCTTTTGTTGGGGAGGCCACGGAAATATGAAAAAAATGTTATTCATGATGGAAGAAAGAACACATACACGTTGGAGAAGAATGGTAGGACGCATATGTTGTTGCCAATTGAGGACAAGAAGGTGAAATAATAAACAAGAAACACTATACTTATCATGACTGGGAAGGAACTTCTGGATGAAGTCAAGAAGGATGAAGAAATGTTGTTTGTTGTGGTGAGAAAACCTAGAGTCATCTTGACTAGTACCACAATAGATGATCTACCTGAGGAGATTCAGGAATTGTTGGAGAATTGTTGATATAGTGGTGGAATCTTTACCTTGTTCATTGTCACCCATCAGAAGTATAAGCCATCACATTGAACTTATACTAGGAATGAGTTTTCCAAACAAAGAAGCGTACATATTGACGTCACTAGAGAATGAAGAGGTTAAGAAGCAAGTCCAGGATTTTATGGACAAAGGGTTGATTAGAGAAATATTGAGCCCATGAGTTGTACCAATAGTGTTATGTTCGAAGAAGGATGGTGGATGGAGGATGTGTACAGACTCGGGGGATATAAACAAAATCGCCATCAGTTATAGATTTCCTTTACCCAGGATGGATGACTTGATGGATTGCTTGGGTGGAGCAAATGATTTTTCAAAAATTGATTTGAAAAGCGGATATCATCATATTAGGAAGGTGATGGAAGAAAACATTCAAGAAGAATGAAGGACTGTATGAATGGATTTTCATGCCATTTGGCTTGACGAATGTGCCAAGTACTTTTATGAGATTGATGAATGAAGTCTTGAAGGATTTCATTGGAAAGTTTGTAATTCTATATATTGATGATATAATGATCTTCAGTAAGACTGAAGAAGAAAATTTGAGACATTTAACTCTAGTAATGAGGAGGTTGCAGCAAGAGAAGTTGCTGATAAATCTGAAGAAGTCATCTTTTATGAAGACATAGATTATTTATTTAGGTTTTGTGATCTTTTCGAATGAGTTGAAGATGGATCCTAAAAATCTAAGAGAAATCAGAGAGTGGCCATTACCAAGGAATATCTTTGAAGTCATAAGCTTCCATGGATTGGATAGTTTTGTGTCAGAAGTTCATCATAAATTTTAGTGGAATTTTTGTGCCAATGATGGACACAGTCAATAAAATACATAAATATTTTCATTGGACAAAGGAAGTAGAGAAAAGTTTCAAGTGTTTAAAATAGAAGATAAATGGACAAACCAGTTCTGGTTTTGCCAGATTTCAGTAAGACATTTCAAGTGAGATGTGACACAAGTGGATTTGCGATTGGAGTAGTATTAAGTCAAGACAATAGACCAGTTGCATACTTCAGTGAGAAGTTGAACGATGCCAAGAGGAATTATTCCACACATGATAAAGAGTTTTATACAATGATACAAGAATTGAAGAAATGGAGGCACTACATGGTTCCAAAATATCTCATTTTGTATAGCAACAACCATGCCTTACAGTTTGGAACCAAACAGGAAAAACTGAACCAGAAACATGCAAAATGGGATGAGTTCATGTAAAACTTTACTTTTGTTATAAATCACATTTCTGGAAATGCTAACAAGGTTGTTGATGCATTCAACAAGAAATGTTTGATTCTGCAGGAGTTTCATGTGAAAACATTAGGTTTTGATATCCTTAAGTAAATGCATAGAGATGATTCAGATTTCAAGGATGCTTATGAAGCATGTGAGAATCATCTTCTGAGAGACAGAAGCCAATGGATTGAATATTAAATTCAGGATGGATTACTATTCAAAGGAAATCAGTTATGTATCCCAAAGAGTTCTATGAGAGAAAACCTTTTGAAGGAAAAACATAGTGGAGGATTGGTTGGACATTTCGGCCAGAACAAGACATTTGCGCAACTGAACAATTTGTATTAATGGCCAGGGATAAGGATAGATTTCAAGAAGTTTGTGAACAGATGTAGAATCTGCTAGCATGAAAAGGGGAAAAGACATAATACAAGGTTGTATCAACCATTTTCAGTACCAGAGAGGTCGTGGGATGTGGTAAGAATGGATTTTGTGTTAGGACTATCAAGGACGCAGAGAGTTTGTGATTCCATATTCGTGGTAGTCGATAGATTATAAAAAATGGCACATTTCATTCCATGTCAGAAAAATAGTGATGCAACACACATTGGAAATATGTTTTTCAAATAAGTTGTTCGACTTCATGGTTTACCCAAGAGTATTGCACATCTAATAAAAGAAAGGTTCCCAAGGGGAACATATAATAAACTAAATATGAAAAAGATAGCACTGTGTAATATTTTATGGAAATTTGAGGCAAATTCTTATGAGATAGAATTGCCAGATGATGTGGGCATATCACCCATATTCAATGTGTTAGTAACATTTCTTTTCCTAGGCACAAGAGTATTCAAGTCTGCAAGTCGTAGAATAAGCGCCCGAGCGCAGCACGAAAAAATCTCATTTCAAGCTTCCAAGCGAGTAAGCAAGTGAAATTATATTGTCGACGGTCCAGATTCATCCATAAGAACAGATGGACGGATGGCGAAAATCGTGGTTAGAGGAGGTTCGCCGAGATTAGCGCAATGGATAGCACCCATATTATGTGCAGGAATGGATGATAGTCGTCCATCCCAAAGGACGCGTGGCGCGAGATCTAGTCACGTCGGCTTTTCGACAGTCGCGAGTTCAAAGGGTGAAGGTTTTATGTCGTTGCACATCTCGAAACCCCGAACCCCGAAGCACTGAAAGCGCCCAAAGTCGGGCCCACAGTATCAAGGAGCAGTCTCAGCTGTCCATCTAAAGGGGACACCTGGTGCGCGATTAGGCTCCCCGACTTTTTTCCCATCACTATTTCGAAGTACAAGGAGCAAATCCCTCATATCCCCGATGCGCGAAGTGACGAGAGTGTCCAAAACTTGGACCCACAGCATCACCGAGTGGGTTCAGGACCGTCAGATTTGAGAAGGATGCGTGGTGCCCAATTGAGCCATCTCGGTGTCTCTCTCATCGCAACTATGATAAAAAAGGATTAGCCCCTTCCTATTCACGAACGTCGAAGAGAACCTTCAAGAATAAAACCAGGGTCACATCCCGTGGTCACCTGGGAAATAAAAGAGTTGCGCAAAGGGGGCCAAAGGCATCGGGTCCAGTCGCCAAAAGGTTCATCGCGTTCTCCGGGTGCCATTTGATCTGACCTCAAGCCTGGTTTTCACTTGAAGTAAATGAAGGTGAGAAAGAGTGGCTGAAACCTCTCTTCATGCATTAAGTGAAAGGTATGGAGATTCTGGCCAGCGGTCTGCTCAAGAGGGTCCTGTGTACCAATTTTTCCAAAGAGGCCATGCCCAGTCCTCAACTAGCCAGAGGAGGTCTGCACACGCTAACTTGACTCTTAATGGATCAGCTACTCCCCTTATAGGAGCCATGCGTTCCTGCTCTCCTTCTATAGGAACTCCATTTTCTCCTCCTCAGTTTCTTAATAGACCTCCTTCTGAGGTTTCCCATTTCCTAAATTTTGGGAGTGTTCCTGCTGAGTTTTCCCCTCCTAGTCTAGGATTGGAGGGAGAAATCCTTGTCACTCCCCTCTCCTCTGAAGTTGTACCTTGGCGTAGACCCAGGACCACAGAAGATTTCCCCTCTCCTATATTTACCACTCCTCCTCTTGTTACTGTTACCACTCCTGCACAAAGAGGAGCACCTGCTGACTTAAACCTGTTAGCCTTCTCCTTGAATCCTCTTCTGTTTCCCATTCCACTTCGAGAATCATTTCCAGTATCCCCTTCGCGAACTCCTTCTCCTCTGAGTTATCCTCCAAATAATATTCCTATGGCTGGTGCTAATCCCCCTCTAAATAGAATGGATGCCATAGTCATTGCCAGATATGCTCCCTTAATCCTACCCCATTCTATGAATCCTCTCCCTGCTGGAGATTACTTGAAGTATATGCCCAAGTTCACTGGGAAAGGGGACATAACTACAGAAGAGCACCTGGATGCTTTCTACAGTTATGCAGACAACCTGAACATTGAAAATGAAGATGTCTGGATGAGACTCTTCGTCCAGAGCCTGGATGGTGAGGTGAGGAAATGGTTCAGAGGATTGGCCCCCGGATCTATTGCTGGGATCGAAGCCCTGGATAGTGCTTTCCTGAGGCAGTGGGGAGATAGGAAGGATTTCATGTATTATGTGACAGAGTTCGGGTCTCTGAAGAAGATGGAAGGAGAGTCTGTCTCTGACTTCTCCAAAAGATTCAATAAGATGTATAACAAAATTCCTGCCGAAGTAAAACCCTCAGAAGCCTCGGCCAAGATTTCTTATGCTAGTGCGTTTGGTCCCGATTTCTGTCTTTTATTGAGAGAAAGACGAGCCACCTCCTTAGCTCAAATGAAAGATGCAGCTATAGAGGTGGAATCTAATGTATTATCAGCGGATAGACTGAGGAACAAGACCGAGGCAGACAGGAGAAAGGGAAGATCCGAAGCCTCAACTTCTGGCCCATCGGTGCCCCACCCTCAAGTGGATGAACTGACCAAGATGGTGAAGTCTCTATCTGCAGATATGGAGAGAATGAAGGTGGAGGGGAGGCAAGAATACAATGGCCCTTAGAACGCCAGAAACAAAGGAGGTTTCAGGAGGCCAAACAATGTTGTTCCCTCGACTGTGCAAAGAGAAAGGGGAAGAGATAGAGAAGACCAGAAGATTTAGGCCCCTTTCCAAAAACATTTTGTGGCCGAGGGGGAAGAAGGGGAAATAGGTGAGCTCGATCCTGAAATCCATTGCTTCAGAGACACTCCTCCTTTTCCTCATCTCACTCAATCATCATATGAGGAGTCTCTCATGGACAATCAACTAAATGAACTGAGCAAGGGGGACAAGACTAGTGGCAGCCAAGTCAGGTATGATCTGAGGTCTAAGAAAAGGACAATAGCACCTGATGTTCCTGAGCAGTCCACTAGAACCGAGAAACCTACTAATGAAGTAGCGGACAGCCACAGAGGTAAGAAGATCCAACCCCCCTCTCCCACAGTTCAGAGTCATGTTCCCGAAATAAGAGAAATATTGAAGCTCACATATTCTTTTAATTTCGAGCATGAAATTCAAAAGATCAGAATCTTTGTTCCCCTAACTGAATTGATTAAACATGAAGGATTCAAGAAACGATTCTCTAAGATTTTACAGTTTGATATCTCATGCCTTCCCATAGACTCCATCAATTTACAAGATGAAAAGCCTGCAGTTATCCTAGGTCCTATGGTAGAAGACAGGAATGACTCATCCCCTCCCTTCTACACTTCCTTGAATATACATGACAAGGTGCTGCATAACTACTTGATGGATTTAGGGGCTTCTCACAACCTCATTCCCAAAACTATCATGGAAGAATTAGGGCTAGAAGTCACCCGAGCCTATCATGACCTCTATTCCTTTGACTCCAAGAAAGTTCAATGTCTATTTAAGTTTCCCATGAAAAGTGTGGTCATGGATATAGTAGTTGTTGATGTCCCCCCCAAGTTTGGTATGTTGTTGTCATGGATAAAAAGACTGGGGGGAACTTTGCAGATGGACCTCACATATGCTACTATCCGAGTATTTGGAGAACATAGGAGGCTATACAGAGAAGCCCAACTGGCCTATATAATCAGTGACGATGCCAACCCTACCAACCATCCCATTTTTGCCTTGGATACTGATTTAGGTTCCATTCTACTGCAACTCACTCATGCTCTCGAGCCTCCCCTTAAACTCAGAAAGAATCCCACCACTCCTCATGAATTTCCTCCCTTCATCACCCCCGTCTGGAAAATGTTTTTTGATGGAGCCTATTCCAGGGAAGGCGCTGGTGCTAGGGTGTTTTTTGTGTCACCTTCTCAGGAAACCATATCCATGTCATATAAGCTAGAATTTGAAACCACCAACAATGTGGCAGAATATTAAGCTCTTGTTATGGGTATGAGGGATGCAAAATAAATGGGAATTAAATAGATATCAATATTTGGAGATGCTGAGTTAATTATCCAGCAAGTCAGAAATGCCTATCGTGCCAATAATCCCCGACTCAGAAATTATAGAAATGAAGTATGGGACCTGATTGCCAATTTCTTCTCAGCCTTCAACATCTCTTTTATTCCAAGGGAGGATAATGCTATGGCTGATTCTTTAGTTTTTTCAGCTAGCCAGTTCAAGGTCCCTCAGCCGTCTATGGCCAAATATGATGTTGAGGTAAAATATAGGCCCTTTGTACCAGACAATGTCAAGCATTGGAAGGTATTCAAAGATGATCTGGAAATCGAAAAATTTCTCCAAACTGTTGATGAATTTTTTGCATTGCACATTGATCAGGATCCTAACATGGGAGGTGACCCTCACCCCGAGGTGGTTTTAAATAAAATTGCTAACCACCAGATTCTACCTAGCAATCACATTCTGAGGGGACTAATTCCTTTAGAAAGATTGTTCGATGGAAATGATGTGGAAGTAAAGGGTATAGTTTCAGATGAAGATGCTGAAACAGCCGAGTGCAACATTGGCACACCGAAGGAGCCTAAGTTTGTCAATCTGTCAAGGAGTTTGACCACAGAAGAGAGGGCCGAATATATTGAGTTGCTGAAAGAATTTGTTGATGTGTTTGCATGGACCTATGAAGACCTCAAGACATATGACACATCTGTCATTGAACACAAGATCCCACTGAAGGAAGAGGCTAAGCCATTCAGGCAGAAGCTAAGACAGATAAATCCCATGTTGCTGCCTGTCATGGAGAAAGAAGTAAAGAAGTTGTTAGAGGCCCAGATCATCATCCCCTTGAGATATTCCGAATGAGTGGACAATTTGGTTCCGTTAAGGAAGAAAAGTGGAGAAATCAGGCTTTGTGTCGACTTCAGGAACCTGAACAGGAGCTCAAAGAAAGACAATTATCCCCTGCCCAACATGGACCACATATTACAAAGGATAACCGGTGCATCTAGGATTTCCATGATCAATGATTTTTCTGGTTATAATCAGATATCGGCCATGTCTGAGGACAGAGAAAAAATGGCCTTCACCACTCCTTGGGGCACATTCTTGTATGCCAAAATGCCTTTTGGGTTGATGAATGCAGGAGCCACATTTCAGTGGGCCATGGATATAGCTTTCATCGGGGAGAAAGACAAGTTTGTGGTGATATATATAGATGACATAACAGTCTTCTCCAGGTCAGATAAAGAGCACTGCTGTCACCTAAGGAAAGTTTTCTTGAAGTGTCAAAGGTTCGGACTTTCTCTAAACCCCAAGAAATCTTTGTTTTCTATGAAGGATGGGAAGCTATTAGGCCATATAGTATCAACAGAAGGAGTGAGGATTGATCCTAGCAGAGTGGAGCCAATTCAGACCTTGTCACTTCCCAGATCTAAGAAGGAGGTTCAAGCCTTTTTGGGGAAGATTAATTTTCTAAGGAGATTCGTCTCGAATTTTGCTGAGCTGGTGAAACACATCACAACCATGCTCAAGAAGGGAAATGAAGTGAAATGGACCTTTGAGCCTAGGGAATCTTTTGTCCAAATAAAAAGGGCATTGAATGAAGCACCTGTGTTGATCAGTCCTGACTATTCCAAAGATTTCCTAATCTTCTCTTTCGCTTCTTTTGATACAATAGCAGCGGTCTTGTTGTAGAAAAATGAGGAAGGGCGAGAGAAACCCATCACCTTATTCATCAAGGCATTAAGAGATGCAGAGGTCAGGTATGAAATCATGGAGAAATAGGCCTATGCCTTAGTGAAATCTCTCAAAGCTTTCAGAGTCTATGTCTTGCACTCAAAAGTGACCGCATGCGTTCCTTCAGCCTCTGTGAAGGACATCCTTATCCAGCCCGACATTGATGGGAAGAGAAGTAAATGGATAGCCAAGATCCTAGAATTTGACTTGGAAATAAGGCCTACAAAATTTATCAAAGGTCAAGGCTTAGCCAAGCTATTGGTTGAAGCCAATTGCCAAGCTTTGGGGGTAAGTTTCATGAACGAATGCTCAGGAATTCAGCGGGGTCAGCTGTCTGAAATAGACCCTCAAAGAGATACCCCATTGGCTTGATGTCCCTGGTATAAGGATGTCATATATTTCCTGTAGGAGTTGCGGCCCCCAGATGGCCTGCAAAGAAACAAAGAAAGATCTCTGAAGCTCAAGCCAGTCAGGTACTGCCTTATCAATCAAATTTTATACTGGAAAGACCCGCTGGGAGTGCTTTTAAAATGCATGGATCCACGAGAGGCCGATAGGATCACAGTCGAATTTAAAAGTGGCCTATGTGGGGGGCACCATTCCTAGAAGACCACAGCCCATAAAATTCTTAGAGCTGGGTACTACTGGCCCACCTTGTTCGCTGATGTCCATAGAGGAGTTAGAGCCTGTATCCCATGCCAAATATTTTCAAGAAAGCAACAGCTCAAGTCCCTGCCTTTAAAGCCTGTAGTTGTTTCGGGACCTTTCCAGCAGTGGGGCCTATATTTTATTGGAGAAATCCACCCTGCGTCTAGCGGGCAGAACCGATGGATCCTGACTACCACAAATTTCTTTACTAAATGGATTGAAGCTATCCCCACTAGGAGTGCTTCCCACAAGGTAATCATTAGATTCCTGGAAGACCTCATCGTAAGGTTCAACTGCCCAAGAAAGATTGTTACTGATAACGCAACCTCTTTCAAGGCTGAGCCGTTATTCAAGTTCTGTGAACAATTCGGGATCAAACTGATTCAGTCCACCCCATACTATCCCCAGGGAAATGGTTTAGCAGAATCCTCCAACAAAATCCTAACAAGGATCATCAAAATATTATTGGAGGACAACAAAAGGGCTTGGAACTCGAAGCTGAAATTCGCTCTATGGGCTGATTGGGTGACCACAAAGAGATCTATAGGCATCTCCCCTTTCCAGTTAGTTTACGGAGCAGAAGCTGTCCTCCCTTCTCAGCTAGCTATTCCTGTAGCAAAATTCTTCCAGGATTATCAAGAAGAGCCCAATGATATGATTCGAAGAATTCATCAGCTGATAGAAGTCCAATAGGCTAGAGAGAAGGTAATGAACAGAATTCAGGACCATCAGCAAAGGATCAAGCATGTATTCGATAAGAAGGCCAAGAATGAGGAGTTCCAGATAGGAGACCTGGTACTGAAATGGGATGCTCCTAAGCAAGACAAGGGCAAGCACGAAAAATTTGAAGCCCTATGGATCGGGCCCTTCAAAATATCTGAAGTTTTCTCAAATAACATGTACATGTTGCAGGATTTGGAGGGTGAAGAAGTTTTCAACAACCCAGTAAATGGGCATTTTCTTAAGAAATGTTTTGACTGAGCCTTCGGTGGCTCCTTTGTTTGTAAATATTGTCCTTTTGACTCTTTGTTTATTTTTGTTTTTCGGCTTAGTAAATGACTCCATAGCCCAGAAGAAAGGCACTGGAACTGCAAAATGAGTCCTTAGAGCATCACAGGGATGACTCTATCCCCCATGGATCCTAATGTTAGTAACATTTCTTGTCCTGGGCACAAGAGTATTCAAGTCTGCAAGTTGCAGAAGAAGCGCCCGAGCGCAGCATGGAAAAATCGCGTTTCAAGCTTCCAAGCGCGTAAGCGAGCGAAATTATATTGTCAACGGTCTAGATTCATCCATAAGAGCAGATCGACGGATGGCAGAAATCGCAGGCGTCGATATTAATGCAATGGATAGCACCCATATTATGTGCAGGAATGGATGGCGGTCGTCCATCCCAAAGGATGTGTGGCGTGATTTCTACTCACGTCAGCTTTTCGGCAGTTGCGATTTCAAAGGGTGAAGGTTTTATGTCATTGTACATCTCAAAAACTTGAACCCCGAAGTGCCGAAAGTGCCCAAAGTCGGGCCCACAGTATCGAGGAGCAGTCTCAGCTGTCCATCTAAAGGGGACACCTGGTGCGCAATTAGGCTCCCTGCCTTTTCGCCCATCGCGATTTCGAAGTGCAAGGAGTAGCTCCTTCATATCCTCGATGCGCAAAGTGATGAGAGTGTCCAAAAATCAGATCCACAGCGTCACCGAGTGGGTTCAGGATCGTCATATTTGAGAAGGACGCGTGGCACCCAATTGAGCCATCTCGATGTTTCGCTCATCGCGACTATGATAAACAATGATTAGCCCCTTCCTATTCGTAAACGCCGAAGAGCGCCTTCAATAATAAAACCAAGTTCATAGCCTGTGGTCACCTGGGAAATAAAAGAGCTGCGCAAAGGGGGCCAAAGGCGTCAGGTCCAGTTGCCGAAAGGTTCATCGCGTTCTCCAGGTGCCATTTGATCTGACCTCAAGCCTTGTTTTCGCTTGAAGTAAATGAAGGTGAGAAAGAGTGGTTGAAACCTCTCTTCATGCATTAAGTGAAAGGTATGGAGAGTCTGGTCAACGGTTTGCTCGAGAGGGTCCTGTGTACCAATTTTTCCAAAGAGGCCATGCCCAGTCCTCGACTAGCCAGAGGAGGTCTGCACATGCTAACTTGGCTCTTAATGGCTCAACTACTCCCCTTACAGGAGCCATGCACAGTTAAGGTGGCGTCTGACGAAGGATATCTGTCTGAATTCGGCTGAAAGGACACCAAGCCTTGGATGACTGAGCAAACCGTTGTTAGGTGAATTTTCTGAGTATATAGACTCATTCTTTGTATTTTGTAATGGATCGATGGTAGAGAGAAGCTACCGATTGTAAATTTTTAATAGACACTCTATTTCTCTGGTTTTGCATCTGTATGTAAGATTTCTTGTTTAATGACAGACAGTCTTCTCATCCCATCTAGTTTTCATCTCATGCTGAGAGAGTTCGTGAACAACTGATTCGTGAGAATTGTTGCAATTATGTTATGATAAAGGATTTATTGTTGCATTGTTGTATTCTCTGGTGTTTTGCGTTTGAATGTAAGAAGATCTTGCGTTTATATGCCTTCTACTACAGTCTGTTAGAAACCTGATGTTTACGACAGACCTTGCATCTCTCTGATACAAGTCTTCCCCCTAATCACCCTTACTACAACTTACTGTCTAGAGTTTGTCTAAGACCTCACTTGCCTATGCATGTCTAGCCTAGTTTCGGAATTAGAACCACATCGTTTTGATTTAACTTCCATTCGATCACCCCTTTTACAAACAAATCATGACATAAACTGATGGGTGTTGGGCTCTGCTCCTGCTGCAATCCAGGGGTGACTTTTGATGCTAACACAATGTAGCAGATCTGTATCAATACAGAGAAGATGAAGCATATGGGGAAGAGAATCAACATGAAGTTCAATGGGTCAAACAGATTCATGTAGATGAAAATCCATAGATGGAAAAGATCATTGATCGAAGAGCTGGTAAGAAGACCCGGAGGAAGACATATTTTGAATATTTGGTAAAGTGGAAGGGACACTCGATTGAGGATGCCAGTTGGGAAAGAAAAGTAGATATCCATAAACATGAATAGACAATGCATAAGATCATGGACAAAATTCCATGAAATTTTAAGCTAGAGGATTATGATGCAGGAGCATCGCAAGCAAGCACAAGCAGAGGACAGCTGGATATGCACCAGTGCGCATTTTGAAGACATTTTGAAATTTAAAGACGAAACATTAATGTAATAGCTGGGAGGACATAATTGTTCTTAAATGTTTTGGGAAATGTAATGAAGATTGTGAGTGTTTCTCTCATCTGTCATTTGGAGGCATTTAATGTAATAAATGTAAAGTAGTTGTAGTCTTTAATTCTAATAAGATAGCTTAGAGTTGTAGGAGGGAAAAATCAAGAAAGCTCCCTCGTAGTTGTATTGTATCATTATTCTCATTTGTAAGAATAGTAGTTGAAGAGAAAGAGAGCATAAGAGAGCAGAGAAGAACAAAGACTATAGAAGTTGGATAAGCAAATAGTTTTTGCTATAGAAACCATGTACATAAGAACTTAAGTTAATATAAGAATGCTTTGACTCAATTTCATGGTGTTGTTATGGATACTGTTTGCATCTATTGAATGGTATGTTTACAGTTTTCTTACATGCTCTGTTATGAATTTGTTTCAATGCTTTATGTGTATGATTTCATGTTGAATGTATGAAGTCCGTGAGAGGGAGAGTATAGGTTTCAATTTCTTCTCATCCTGAGAATTATTGCAAGGAGTGTAGTGAAGGTCCACAAGGAGTGTGTTGACAAGATTCTGAGTCTTACCTCAGAAAATATCAGGACAGATAGAGTTGTTCTTATACCCACAGAAGTGAAAGTATAGCACAGATCCATGCAAGGTGTGCACAGGTTGTTAGGCTCTAAATATGTCCTAAAAACAACCTCTATGCATCAACCAGAGGTAGGCGTTGGCACAAGCATTTTACTTGTCGCCTACGTAGGTTCTTACCTTTCGTTTTCAATACCTAGCCTCCAGAGATGCAACACCTGTAAAGGAACAACAATCATAAAGGGAACAACAATTGTTCTATTCAAAGGAAAAACACGACCTGCAAAAGGAACAACAATCAGAACAAAAGGAACAACAGTCGTTACATTGGGCCGAACTAATGTTGAATTAATTGCATTGTAGTATTTATCCAACTATCTAATTTGTCAACCCGGGGTTCGTAAACTGATGAAGAACACGCAAATTATATGCAATATTGAAGCGGGACTAATCTAATCTAATGTTTAAGCTACAATGGAAATTGAATCATTAATCTAACACATGATTGAAATAGAATTAATCTAGTTGCATAAATGAAATTACTCTAAGAATGGGAAATTGCGTAAATGGAAGTAATCGAGAAATGGAGAACTACATGAAGGAAAAACAAGAACAACATGTGAAGATTTGAATAACACAACAACATATGTGAGCTCACGCCAATGAAGAAATCTTCTATTGCAATATCAAAATCAAGCTTCATAACAAAATAATAAAAGCATGAAAACCAAAACCATGAATCGAAGCTAAGAATCCCTTTCTCTTTCAAATTCTAATGACTACTCTAATTCTCTACTTACAACTAAAATCTCATGAAGAGAGTGCACTCTCTTTTATACATGAGAGCCTTGAAGATAAGATAACCATCTCATTATTACAGATCCAATTTTCTCTCAACCTATTTCCCATTATTACAAAATATAATCCCTTTAAATCCTCACACATATCTCTCATATATCTTAGATAAGATATTCCAACCAAATCTCCATGATCTTCTCCTTGGAATGGGCTTTAATTATCTCCTCAAATATTGAAATGGTGAAGGAAGTATTTGAGATGTCCTTTGAATTAATCCTTCACATATTCCTACAATTTACAAAGCTCACACATATTTGAGATATATATGAAAACATGTCAATTTTCTAACATTTAATCACAAATTCCCTTTTAATACTAAAATTAATAAAGTGGAGAACAATAAGGTGAAACCCAAGTATATTTATGGAAATAATATCGTGAAAGGTTAATGGGGCGATGCAATGTGAAGAATGATGAAGGGAAAGATGGATGAAAATATGACATTTTTGAGCCCCAACATAGGCCAAGTCGAAGTCTTAGACTTTTCCAACCAAGGGAGTGGTTGAAGAACTTTTGTCGCAAGGAGTGCGCAGAGTTGGAGAGTTAAGATAATAAGAGATTATTGTGGAGGCCGCAAGGAGTGCGTGCAACAATCCCTTAGAATCTTTGAGTTTGCAACTAGAATCAAGCTCAAGGAGGGATAGAGACTTGGAAAGTCTAGAGGATAGACAAGGGTCGAAGCCACCTTAGAGAAACCAAGCTTAGGAGAGATAACAACTATTAGATCTAGATCAACCAGAGCCATTGATTGGTGATTGTAGTTTCATCATTTTAGGAGTTGGGAGCATGGAGGAAACGACTACCCGGACGTCATGCATTGCAAAGTCCCGACTTCGTGAAACAAGAATCTGAACCATCAAATCGTGGGAGGTTCAGGACCATTGATCCGTGGTAAAGAAGTCGAGAGTTCAGACTTCGAGAAAAGGGGAGAAGAGTCGCATCACTAACTCATGAATCGTGAAATTGTGACGCACTTGGAAGAGAGGCCCCAGGATTTGGCCGGAGGCCATATTGTGGAAGCTTAAGGGAGGAACTAAGGACCATTAGCCCATTTCTGGTTTTTGGGAATCGAAGGATTCATGGTGACTCGTAGCAGGAATCTCAAAATCATGAAACACGAAGTCACGTACTAGAAGATCCCTTTGGGTTAAATCAATGATCACACCAGTGGTCACGTGGATTAGAGGTTTGCACCTAGTTCTTGTTCACATGAGTGTAACTTCCAAAAGGACTTGTGGTGTTTTTGCAGTGAAGGTTCTAGTGGGAACCAAAGAGCCATTGGAAGATCCAAAGAATAGGAGGTCAAGAAGACCCTGTTGAGGTAGGGGTGTTGCATCACATTACATATGTTCTGGATGCTATCACATATAGTAGGATACCAGTCATTGACCTATATTTCCTCTGATTTGTAGACTTTGAATCATCATATTTTCTTAACTTGAAATTGGTTTGCATGGGAGTTATAACTGGTTTTAAATATTCCATTCTGAACCACTTTAGCATTTCTCTAATATACATGGTTTGAGAAATAAAAATTAATTGGTTTCTTTGGCATATTTGAAGTCCTAGAAAGAATGATAGTTCTCCAAGTAATGCCATTTAAAATTCATTCTTCATATCCTTTGAAAATTTATGACTTAACATGTCATCATCATTGCCAAAAATAATATCATCAACATAAACTTCAATTAATAAAATACTATCTTGACTTACCTTGATGTAGAGGTTGTTGTCTGCACTTCCTTTTCTGAACCTTGCCTACTGTAGATATTTATCCAGTTTAGAGTACCATGCTCCAGGAGATTTTTTTAGACCATACAAGAAATTATTTAATTGACACACATAATCTGCATTCTCTGACAACTGAAATCCTTCTGGTTGTTCAATGTAGACTTCTTCTTCAAGTTCCCCATTCAGAAAAGTTGATTTTACGTCCATCTGATACACTTTAACATTTTGGAGCATGCATAAGCTAAAAGCAGTCAGATTGCTTCCATTCTGGAAATTGGGACAAATGTCTCTTCAAAGTCGATTTCTTCAACCTATGCATATCCTTTACATACCAATATAGCTTTGTTCCTTGTAATATGTCCATCTTCATTCAATTTATTCTTGTATACCCACTTTTTTTCGATCACATTCTTATCCTTTGGTCTTGGAACCAATTCCCAAGTGTCATTTTTCTCTATTTGATCAAATTCTTCATCCATGGCCTTGTTCCAAAATTCATCCTTGTTGGCCTCTTCAAAATAGGTTGGTTCAATCATAGATGTGAGTGCTAGGTGCACTTGTTCTGGTGAACAAATTCTTCTTCTAGTCTCAACTCCTGCGTCTTTGTTTCCGATAACCTGATCTGAAGGATTATTCTTCTGTACTCCTCTGCTAGGTATTTTTGGAGTTAGTTGTTGAAATTGATCTTCTATTTCTTTCGGATCCTCTTCTTCTTCCCCTTCTTTTTCATCTTTTGTTTCTTCTTCGTAAAGTTGTTCCATTGATTCATTTTCTTCTTCTTTTAATTCGTGTCTACCTGTTTCATCAATTGTTGCATTGATGCTTTCCACCACTCTTTTCAATCTCAGGTTGTAACACTTGTATGCTTTTCTTGTACTTGAGAAACCAACAAGTACTCCTTTGTCCACACGAGAGTCAAACTTTCCCATTTTTCCCTCTTCTCTTTTGATGTAGCATTTGATTCCAAAAACTCTGAAGTGATTTACATTTGTTGGTCTTCCTTTCCACAAATCGTAAGGAGTTTTGTCAGTGTTATTTGTGAGCATTACTCTATTTTGAATGTGAATTGTTGTATGCATTTCCTGTGTCCAAAAAATATTTTTCAATTTGGAATCCATTAGCATTGTTCGAGCCATTTCATGTACTGTCTTGTTCTTTCTTTCAACAAATCCATTTTGTTGAGGTGTCCTAACAATAGAGAATTTATTTTTTATTCCATGACTGCTGCAGTAGTCCCTAAATTCCTTTGAAGTGAACTCTCCTCCATTATCAAATCTCAAGCATTTGATTTTTGAATCCATTTCATTTTCAACCATTTCCTTGTAGATCTTGATGTTTTCAAAAGCTTCTTACTATTGTAGGAAAATCTCCCTACGGACAAGTAGATCGCCTCTAAGAGCTTGACCTTAACCCTAGACAGAAAAATGCTTAACGTGGACACTGACTTCCTTTCAAATCTATCTAAACTAATACATGAGAAGGAAGGATAACATAAGTACCTCTTTATCGACATTTGTCCCTGCACGCTCCGAGTTGCGCTCCAATCCTTTGCTCCTCGCTGAGTTCTGTAGACAAACAACATACGACTACTTCCTACTCTATTGATATTAGCTTGAAAATAGATCTATCAGTTAATGATAAGTTTATATAACATCAGACACAAACTAGAAAGAAACAGGCCAAGCGTGTCATATTAATGAGAATAACGACAACAGTACTTACAATCGTAGATGCGAATGCGACAGCTTCGTCAAGTCCTCTTCGTCTAACCCTTTCTCGACAGATCCACAACCTGGCTGACAGTAGCTTCACTGATCACTTCTCCTTTGGCTGGTTGTGTGTTTCCTATGAGATCATAGGTTTCATGCTAGCAATTCTTCCCCCTTCAATCAGCTATGTTCTAGCACCACTGATGAGATCATAAGTTTGGTGTAATTCTCCTTTTTTCAGTCCCCTTTCACCATTAGAAAGATTGCTTATATAGCCTTGGAGAGGCTTCAACCACTTGACATATCCTTGGGGAAGTTGAGGATTTTCCTCCTTCAGTTGAGGATATGCCCTAAGATCATGGATGGACTAGGGATTCGAATCCAACTACCTTCCAGGAATGAAAATATGCTTCCCCCATTCATCTCAACAGCTTAACAACCGCCCAGAATAGGTAGCGCTCCCTCAAAAGGGCCATCATAGCGTTGTAGCACTCCCTAGTAAGCTTTAGGGGGCGCCAACGCTCTCAAAATCTATAGCGCTCCCTCAAAAGGGCCAGGGGAGTGTTATAATGCTCCCTGATAGTGTAAGGGAGAGCGTCGGCGCTCCGAGAAGAGGTATAGGGGAGCTCTCTCCCCCAAAACTCAGTTTTTTGGGTGATTTCATATGGCAAAAGGTTTGCAAGCTTGTTGACTCATTTCTCCTCTTCCAAATCAAATGTTTGAGGTGTTTCAAGTGTCCTTCTCATGTCGTTATAGGCACGACATAGGCATCATGGCAGTATGCTTGGTTGCGACACTTGCGAGCAACATGCGAAACTTGCGACCTTGAGAGCAAAATGCGACACTTGTGACCTTTGTAATGATGATACTTGCGACACTATCAAAGTGAGTAATTTTGATGTGTAACAGATTTCCCCCCAAAGTATGAAGTTAGAAGATGCGAACTGATAATTGAAATAATTTGTAGACGTTCAAGCAAGGGTATAGACTCGGAGAACCTGACGGAAGCTACACACAAACATACAACAAATATCATGACATATTTCAAAACCCAAGGTAGGCATACCTATGCTTGGGTGATCAAGACTTGCAAGATATGGCCACCATAAAATACACTGCGAGAATATAATTGTATTGAAAAGAAGGTATATCCACCGAAGATACAATGTGGATCTATACTCTGATGACTCGGATTGCTCATAGCCACGAAGAATACACAGTGGAGCTACGAGATGAATGACATAACCACGACCAATACAAAGTGGATCTATGTAACAATGTATGTGTTATTTGTCCAATAGAAACTCCTTCACAACCTGGGCAAAGCATATATCAAAGTGGTTACTCAACCCAGGGTCTTCTTACCAATCCCAACATGGTACGAATCTAACCATGTGAATAGATGTCCTGATGTCGAACATGGCAGAAACCACTTGATTACCAGTCAATGGTGTGAACCGTTAACAAGTGCGAGGGAGATCACCATTAATGTCAATGATTCCCAAGGTACCCTAGTACATTCTAGCGAATGTAAATGGATGAGCTGAAGTCAAACACTCGTGGAATCATTCGATCAGAGGTCAATGATGTAAACCTACTGTCGAATGTGAGGATGCATGCCATTGAGGCATGCAGGTCCCAAAGTACTAACTGGTTTCTAAGTCTGATTCCCGGATAATGTGTTGGAGTCGACAGGAATAGACTCATCAAGGGAGGGCCTTGATGTATCCCCCATCAACGACACGAAATAGACATGGAGATGTAATTGGCAGATGAAACGGACATGGACTGACACAGGTTTTGAGGCAAGATATTTGGGATGGCTGACTCTTGAGGTGGATACTTCCCTTGAACACTGAGGCACAACAAAAAAACATGACATGGACCAAAACTATGAAGTGGATACTGTGACTTGCGTCGGGTGACCCAAAGGAGCAAAAGGAACTCGAAGGATTGGCTCAGTGCAGAGGTTTAGCGGATTATGATATGTGAAAAATGACAAAGTGCCGTGTTCAAGGGCGACTCTAAGAAGTGCTGGATGATGTTCTCAAGAGACTGCTTGGCTTGTTCCTTTCAATCTTTTCCCCCATCCAGATAGACGAGTACCTCTTTTTTATTTAATGAGCTCGAGGAGGATAACACATGCTCGATATAACTCACCTTCGGTAAGTTCCTCTTCCTTTGTTTAACGAACCGGAAGAAATAAGGGTTCGGTCCCATATGGGCCTTTCGATGTGTTCTTTAACGAGTCCAAAGACAGAAAACTCGAAGGTTTTGCGAGATTATAGAGTTTGTAAAAACACTTAAAAGAGAACTCTCTCAGTTCCTTTTTGGTACAGTAGTCCAATGAGACCGAAAAAGGGTTAAACTATCGCTCGAAAGACGCCCTTTATGACCTTTTAACGAGTGTGAAAGGAAGCAAGATCACTCGACAATCTTTTCATATTTAGAGAGTCTGAAAAGGGTTTAAAGGATACTCCAGGGGGGTTCCTTTTTCGTGTGTTCGTATCCGTACGGGTCCGAAAAAGAGATAAAAGTTTACCCGGTTTCATTCTCATGTATTTACGAGCACGAGAAAGAACAGAGACTAAGCTCGGTATGCCCCCAGCTTGAAAGCTGGTGAATTGACTCCAGAATGATCATCAAAGACTGGAGACATGCCCCCCAAGCTTCAATTCATTCACCGACTTTGAGGTTGTCACCAATTTCTGTGCTAGATGGAGAAAAAGGATACAGGTGGATGAAATGAAGGTTCAAAAATGAGACCTAACGAAAGACTCGACTCGATATCTACGAGATCTAGCGAAAGACTCAACTTGAAGGGAGAGGTGATTGTTTCATTTTTTAATGAGCTTGACACAGGAAAAGAACTATGCTCAAAGCCTCTATTTCAATTTTTAATGAGCTTGCCATAGAGAAGAGAAACTATGCTCGTGACATGCCCCTAGCATGAAAGCTAGTGGCCTTTGTTTCATTTTTTAACGAGCTTGCCACAGAGAAGGGAAACTATGCTCGTTATGCCCCCAACATGAAATCTAGTGGCCTCTGTTTCATTTTTTAACGAGCTTGCCACAGAGAAGGGAAAGTATGCTCGTGGTTGCTTCTTGATCATGGATTCCAAGAGGATAATGCTCTGGAAGGGTACCATGTCAAGGGACAAAACTCGATCATGGCTTCCAAGATATCTTCGTCAGATGGAAGAGAATCACTCCAGAAGGAACACATGTCGAGGGTCATGATAGGGGTAAGGAGATCAGGCTCCAATAACCCTACCGAAGAGATCACCATGTCAAATACTGGATCCAAATCATCGGAAGTTGAGGTCATGGGGGACAACGCCACATAATTGACATGCGGCGGGGGTGATACTATCATCATATAAGAACCACTTAGGGAGGTAACCAAGTCAGGGCCGATGAATGAAAGTTGATCGATAGTCACAATTATTCCATCATGAGGGAAAGATATCACGCGGAAAAGAGTGGATACAATAGCTTTCATGGCATAGACATAATCCCTCCCAAGGAGTAAAGTGAAATCCAAGGGGTCTCGGACTACCATGACATTGATAAAGACAGTTTTCCCTCCCAAAGTTACAGGAAACTGAGGAAGGATCCCTAAAGGTTGACTAGTTCTTCTGTTAAAAGATAACAGATTTTGTGTAACCGGTGCAAGCTGTGGACAACCCAAAGCGTGCCAAGCAACAGAGGACAAAATACTAATAGACGCACCTTCATCTATCAGTGTTTGAGGAACGTCCCAACCATGAACCTGTACTGTAATCTGGAAAGGAACATGAGAGGGAAGACGAGGTCCAGTTATCACACCCCAATAAAAAAGGATGGCTTCGTTACTTAGAGGGGGTTCCATAGGAGGAATGCCCCCCAACATGGTAGAGTCTGTATTAACGAGAAAAACATGGGTAGTATCGGGTTTACTCTCTAGAAGGGGAGTAGGATCGACCGATGATTGGATCGGATCGACCAATGGTGAACTTGGATAGACCACTTGGGCACTCTTCAGAGGAAGAGTGGGACTGACCGAGGAAGGGACTGGATCAGTCACTTTGACATTCCTTAATGGAGGAATGGGATCAACCGATGGTGAAACTGGATCGACCACTTTGGCACTCTTCAGAGGAAGAGTGGGACTGACCGAGGAAGGAACTGGATCAGTCACTTTGACATTCCTCAATGGAGGAATGGGATCGACCGATGGCGAAGTTGGATCGACCACTTTGGCACTCTTCAGAGGAAGAGTGGGACTGACCGAGGAAGGAACTGAATCAATCACTTTGACATTCCTTAATGGAGGAATGGGATCGACCGATGGTGAAACCGAATCGACCACTTGGGTTTCATTCTCCAAGGGAAGAATGGGGCTGATCGATGACGGAACTGGATCAACTACTTGGGTTTGTGGTGCAATCGAGGAGGAAACTAGATTGACCACCTGATCAACTGGACTGACCGGGGATGGAACCGGATTGACCAGTCCATCAACCAATGATGGGTTGGAGGAAAGATTATGATAACCTTTTGGAAGTTGAAGTTTTTCCAAAAGAGAATAAGCCTCGTCCATATGAGGACAAAGGTGAGAGTAATTATTACCTTTACATAACATGCAAGGGAACTTGATAGTTTTCTTCTTCTTACCAACCTGAGCATCACTAGTTGACAGGGTATCATCGACATGACTGACAGAGGCCGATGACGTGGAGGACCACATTTCTAAGACCTGGGTAAGACTGGGGCAATCCCTCAGAAAGTGGTCACCCTTACAAAGGCTGCAAGGGAATTTGGGTTTTGGATTCTTCCTTTTAATCTTGTTGATCTCATCAACACTCCCAATACTATTAACAGTAACTGGTTTCTTAGAGCCAACATCTGATGTTGTTGGGGCCCTGGTCCTTTTCGGACTCTTCTTCATCTTCTCTTTTCGTTTCTTCTTCTTCTGATCAACCTGGCTACTTTATTTAGAGCTTTCACTAGGCGAAGAAGGAGAAATGGAAGGATACTTGGTGGATGAAGAAGGCGAAAATTCGACGTGAGGTTGATGTGTGGGTGGTGTATTGACATCCAAAGTATTAGATGCAACTTAAACATTGGGAGGATTTGGGATCACCAGAGTGGGGAACAACCAAACTAGTAATCCAATAGTGAGTCCTGGAAGACTCAGTGTGGAAACACATGGAGGACCAAAGTTTCCAAATGAAGGAAAGGTATAAGGTTCCCCAGAAGAAGGGGTTCCTCCATTGGTACTCCCAGGATTTGATGCCATTAACACTGACTCGACCTAAGGTCCACTAAGTAAAAGAAACAACATACGGTAATAGAATCTAAGAATCACAACCAAACAAGCAGGACCTTCTTTTGATGACCGTACTAGTTGGTGATGAAATCCAATGTCGCGTGATCAAGTCCAGAAGGGGCGGGGATAGGGTGGAACAGTTACAATGGCGACCTGCTTAACAGACTTATGCCTTGGTGCAATATTCCACGCAGTAATTGTGGATTTACCCTCCAAGGAGCCCGAGTGAGTTTGACCAATGTCTGCTCCAGGTACAGTGATACTTCCCGTCACCGTCACCTTGTGTAAGAACCTAAATATTATGGCCACTAAGGTTACCAATTCGCA
>ML776600.1:238118-259575 GCA_009831015.1 Picea engelmannii
ATTCCACGCAGTAATTGTGGATTTACCTCAAAGTGATCCCCATAATACGATCCGACCACCACAATCAGTTAAACCACGGAGGGTTAGTCCCCGTAGCTCACCCGAATGCGACCTCGTGCGTAACCCCTGTGTGAGAGGGGGATTCCAGGCAGACTTATACGATAACTAGATTTACTCTCCCTAACTCAGGATGCTACTGTTTGTTTTAGAAACTTTGGAGAGTTATGATCACATCCCTAATCCAAAGTACTAAGCCTATTCTACTGTTGGTGGAGGATCCTAGAAAAGAAAAAGTTCTAGATAACTTTTAATTAGCGTTGATTTTTATGGTTGTTATTTACGCAAAGGGGTGCATGGAAGTGAAACAAATGGAGTTATGACTCAGACCCAAAGAATGCATCAAATATGATAAGCAGTCATTTCCTTTCAATGAATATCTATCTAAGGGAGAGAGAAAGTTCTTTCACTAATCAAGCACGAATAATGAATGCCCTCAAACGATTATTTTCTCAATCAAATCCTGATGTAACGCAAAAACTTTTAAATGCCTTCTAATATGCACAATCAATCATAAATATGTATTTTATTGTTTGCGTATGAATGATTCTTAATACAAACCAATGCTCGTTTTGCTAATTATCTTTCTTTGTATGAATGAAAACCAAACTAGCACAAGCAAAAGTCACACAAACAATACACCCTTTCGTAGAAATCGAAACAAAAAAGCGAAAGAAAACAAACAATCAAAGATAGAAACAAACTTCATGCCCAAAAACAAAAGTTGAAGAACAGATGATCTTGACTGAAAATGAGACAAAGAGGTCTGTAGGCCTTTGATGACCTTCACCAGGGTTTTTACTCAACTGATGAGGAGAGAAAAACAATGCATGGGTTTCAAGCTTCACTCAACAGGAAAAAATCAATGAAAATAGTGAAGAAGGCTACAATATCCAACTAACAAGATGTTTTTTCTTCAAAAATATAGATGTCAAAGCTGAAAGGGAAGAAACATTGACTCACAAGGCTGCTCAGCAGAGGAGACACAGAGGCAAAATCCCAGAAAAAGCAATTCTGGAGGGTTTTTTGAGCCAAAGAGGGCTGGCGCTCTGTTGCCAAAGGCAAGGAGAATTATAGCACTCTGTGTAAAGATATGGGGGAGCGTTGGCACTCTGTTAACACTAGGATAGGGGCGCCAGGGTCTAAAACTCCCAAAAAATGTCAAAAAATAAAAAAATTGCAATTTGATTCCGACAATTATGCTGAGTGTGATGAGGTAAGGAGCCAATCAGCTCATGAAACAAAACAAAAGAGTAGTGAACCAGGTATTAAACAATCAAGGGATAGACTAAGGTCAATGAGGAGAAAAATCCAAACAAGAAGTTTCAATTTGAGGTTATCTCCCCAGTGGAGTCGCCAGTTTCTGTTGTAGGAAAATCTCCCTGCGGACAGGTAGATCGCCTCTAAGAGCTTGACCTTAAACCTAGACAAAAAAATTCTTAACGTGGACACTGACTTCCTTTCAAATCTATCTAAACTAATACATGAGAAGGAAGGATAACAAAAGTACCTCTTTATCGACGTTTGTCCCTGCACGCTCCAAGTTGCGCTCCAATCCTTTGCTCCTCGCTGAGTTCTGCAGACAAACAAGATACGACTACTTCCTACTCTATTGATATTAGCTTGAAAATAGATCTATCAGTTAATGATAAGTTTATATAACATCAGACACAAACTAGAAAGAAACAGGCCAAGCGTGTCATATTAATGAGAATAACGACAACAGTACTTACAATCGTAGATGCGAATGAGACAACTTCGTCAAGTCCTCTTCGTCTAACCCTTGCTCGACAGATCCACAACCTGGATGACACTAGCTTCACTGATCACTTCTCCTTTGGCTGGCTGTGTGTTTCCTATGAGATCATAGGTTTCATGCTAGCAATTCTTCCCCCTTCAATCAACTATGTTCCAGCACCACTTATGAGATCATAAGTTTGGTGTAATTCTCCTTTTTCAGTCCCCTTTCACCATTAGAAAGATTGCTTATATAGCCTTGGAGAGGCTTCAACCACTTGATATATCCTTGGGGAAGTTGAGGATTTGCCTCCTTCAGTTGAGGATCTGCCCTAAGATCATGGCTGGACTAGGGATTTGAATCCAACTGCCTTCCAAGAATGAAAATATGCTTCCCCCATTCATCTCAACAGCTTAACAACCACCCAGAATAGGTAGCGCTCCCTCAAAATGGCCATCAGAGCGTTGTAGTGCTCCCTAGTAAGATTTAGGGGGCGCTAGTTCTCTCAAAATCTATATCACTCCCTCAAAAGGGCCAGGGGAGCGTTATAACACTCCCTGATAGTGTAAGGGGGAGCGTCGGTGCTCCGAGAAGAGGTATAGGGGAGCGCTCTCCCCCAAAACTCAGTTTTTTGGGTGCTTTCATATGGCAAAAGGTTTGCAATCTTGTTGACTCATTTCTTCTCTTCCAAATCAAATGTTTGAGGTGTTTCAAGTGTCCTTCTCATGTCGTTATAGGCACGACATAGGCATCATGGCAGTATGCTTTGTTGCGACACTTGTGAGCAACATGCGACACTTGCGACCTTGAGAGGAAAATGCGACACTTGAGACCTTTGTAATGACGACACTTGCGACACTATCAAAGTGAGTAATTTTGATGTGTAACACTTACTTATTCTTGAGAAAGCAAATTGTGGTCTTGTCATTGAATATTCCTTTGATTTGAACCTGATCTTTGTTTGCTTTCCTTGTTGACAATGATTGCATAAAGTGTTTGTTGGTTTCGTGATCTGGGGCATTTATCTGATTACTTCTCTTTTGTTGACTTTGACAAGGTTATCAAAATGTATGTGACCCATTCTTCTGTGCCATAGCCAACTTTCATCTTCCTTTCCTAGATAACACTTTTCATTTTCAATTTCACTTAACACATATATGTTGCTTGAAGTTCTCGCAGCTTTAGCAATCAATTTTCCTGAAAATTATTTTATTATCTCACACTTTTGTGAATCAAAAGTAATGTTATGACCTTGTTCACACATTTGACTCACACTTAGAAGATTATGTTTCATATCTTCTACTAGTAAAACATTTTCTTTCTTTGTATTCTTGTTCCCAATTCTGACTATGTCTTTTCCATTGATTTTGGCTGAATCATCATTTCCGAAGGAGACTAATCCATCTCTTTCCTTTCATAATGTAAGAAACCTGTCTCTATCACCTGTCATGTGTTTTGAACACCCACTGTCAACATACCAACCACGTTTATTCTACTTAGTTTGTAGTGCGAGTGTGCATTCTTCATTTATGTACTAATCCTTCTTTCTTATCCATGTCCTTTTCCTAGGTTCATGTCTGTGAATGTTTTTATTCTGTTGTGGTTCTCTAGGATGTAATGTCATTCGACAATCTTTGGCCGTGTGCCCAAAATTGCTACATTTGTAACATTCCACTTCAATGATCAAAGATTCAAACTTGTTGTAACTTCTTCTCTGTGTTTCACTAGGCCTTCTTGGATAACCCCTTTGTGTATGACTTTCAAAGTTGTTTTTGTTCCTATTGTTAGCTCTGCAATTCACAACTTTATGTCCAAAATTATTACATGCATAACATAAACCAAAAAATATAGTTTGATACCTAGGAGTTGAAGTTCTTCTGAAAGGAGGTACTCTTATGAATTCTTCTTCTTCAAGAGGCCTATCTATCAGTTGTTGATTCTGAAATCTGAATTTTCTCGATGGAGGAGTGTCCCTGTAATCTTCCTTGTATATCTTCCTATCCCCCTTTATTGTTTCTTCAAAGATTTTTGGATATGTTTCTTGCTTTGTTGTTTTGGAGCTTGATCCTTTTTCTGTTTGATTGTATCCAAGTCCGGACCTGTCATGATGAGATTTTTTATTGTTGATAATGTCATCCAAAACTTTTGAGTTGTTTTACATATTTTTCTTTTGAATATCATTTCTTAATGTGACAATCTCTTCTTCCAAATTTCCAATGATCTTGTCTTTTTCTTCAAGTTGTTCTTTGAGTACTTCTTCAATTCTTTTATCTTATTCTATTTGAACCTTCAAATTTGTGATCATTTGTTATAGTTCTTGAGTGTCTTCTTTCTTGTATAGCTCTGCTTGTAGTTTCTTGTTTTTCTTTTTTTCTCTTCTGATAACTTCTATGGCAGTCATTAATTCCTCTCGGTAGTCAACTTTTGCCTGTTCAATTTCTTCTTCGACTTCTTCGTATTCTTCTTTAGCTTCTTTATATTTTTATTCAGAGTCTTCTTTATCATAGTCGTCTAGTGCCATGAATAGAACTCTTTATGTCTCACTGTAACTGACTTCATCTTCATCTGATGATGAGATGTCTTATTTGGTGCATAAGATTTTCTTTTAAACTTTTTTGGTGGTTCTTTTGCCTTTATATGTGTGTTTTCCTTTTGAGCAACCTTCATCATTTCTCTTTTTATTATAAGGACATTTGTTAGAAAAATGACCAATACCATCACAATTAAAACAAATTAAAGGAATCTTACCTCTATCTCTATCGCCGGTTCCCTTGTTCAGTCTTTTGACAAAGTTGGCCACTTCTTCATCATCTTCCGAGACGTCACTGCTACTCCTATGTTCTTCTTTTTTCCTTCCCTTTTGCTTTGAATTTTTGGATGCTTTGAAGGTTTCTTATTTAATATCTAAATTTTCCTGTTCAGTTCTCATTTCATATGCTGTGAAGACTCAATGTAATTTGTCCATGCTTATTGAGTTTAGATCTGATGTTTCTTCTAGTGTTGATATCTTAGGGTCAAATCTCATAGGAAGAGATCTTAGTCCTTTTTGAACAATTACAGATTCTTTGATTTATTTTCCCAATCCTATGATTGCATTTACTGTTTCATCAACTCATAAAAAGTAAGATGCAATATTCTCATCTTCATCTTAATTTGTTTGAACTGACCTCTGTAAGTTTAAAGCTTTGTTGCTTTGACTTTTCAATATCCTTCATAAACATTTTGAAGTTTGTCCCAAATATCTTTAGCGGATTTACAATGTGCAACTTTGGTTAATATCGTTTCACTAAGACCATTCAGATGTGCATTTTTGGCTTTGGAATTATTCTAACCAAGTTTCACTTCTTTATCATTTGTTGGCAAAATTGTTAGTCTTGTGTATCCATCTACAATTGATTACCCAATTTCAAACCACTGTGCCTGTATATATGTTTTCATCCTTATGCTCCAAAATGCATACCTCTGTCCATTGAACTGTGGTATTCCATTTTTATACAAGTTGTTTCTCTCCATGATCTACCTTTCAGTGGTTAAACTGATTTCTGAAAAAAACTGCTTTGATACCAATTGTTGGATTACTGAGAGGGGGGGTGAATCAGTAATAGAGAAATTTAATCCTTTTTTAACATATAATCCAAGTGTTATGTAATATCCCTAGGTCGAACCCAATTTTAATGTAAATAAAAATTCACTTAAGCTGGTGAGTTGTTTGATATCATTTTGTATGCACATTTCATGGTATAGTGTGTGCTTGTACTGCATAGTAAAATGATGAAGTGTGCACATTCGTGGATATCGCATGCAACAACTTGAGTGCGTGCAATTTTGAGGCCAGGGAGCCTTTTGTGTATATGTTGTGTTTTATAGGTTGGTGATCCAGTTATTATAAGCTAGGGTTCTTATGTTTTGATTAGGCCGAAGAGTCTAGATGTTAAAGGCCAGTGCACCTATTTTTGTGTATGTCTCATAATTAATATAAAATACATCAATGCGCACAGACTGACCATGATAAAAGAGATGGAGGACTAAACTCCACTAGGTAGGGAAAGAGAGGGGCCTAAAAGATAAGGAAAAAGGGCTAAGCTAGGGAGCTTAAGAAAAAAAGGAATATTATATTAATATTTCTTAAATCATAAAGTATGGATAATTATTTTATCCTAAGTTCTAAAGTTGGGGACAAGTGGGCCAAAGTAGCTCCCAACATGACAAGTGTCAATTTGGGGACATGCATACATATTGTTGGGACTTAGTTCATTTTCCCATCTTTTCCATCATTCCTTCCATCATTCAGTCATCCAGTCAATCATCCAGGAGCATGCACACACCCATTGAGCTATCCTTCGTATCTTCACAACTGTACCTGAACTTGTATCCATAGCCATTTGGTTTTGGTGTATCTGGTTAGCTTGGGAGCTAGATTGAATAAGCGGGTTGTCAGTCCCGTGGGATATTGAAGAGGCAGGTTGTCAGGCCTGTGAGCAGTTCTCTGGGTGAGATAATTGTTGGGAATTGATTTCCTGAAGGTTCTAAATTGCAGCTACAGTGCTCTGAGACTTCATGTCCAGCCTATTGCTGAAGCCTGGAAAGGAAGTGGGGCAGCCGAAGGACTGTTGAGCAGAGAAGGGGCACACTTCTTGGGTGGGACAGGCATGTGGGGAATGAGGGACTGTAGGCTTTAAGTTTGAGTTGGCACTTGAGACATATTATTTCTTATTGTCTATGAGCCTTTAGCCTGGTTAGGAATCACTTTACCCGGGTGGAGTTTAGTCCCATCTCGGGGGTGACTCACTGTTGAGAGTGATGAACAGTGTGGTCTAAGGCTGGGAGGTTCGTGGAAGGTATGCATCTAGTTGGTGACATTCTTACCAATATAAGTGTCAATTGTGTGATAAAATTACATGTTACATTGTTATTTACATGCTTATTTTATGGGTTATCATATGTGCGATTATAACTTGTTTATTTTTATGGGTATTTATTGTATATGCTGGATGTATATGTTTACTGTTATTTCAGTGTGAATCGGTGTATTTACATATGTATTTATATGTTTACATTTTATATATAATGATTCCGCAAGAGTCCTGTGTGTATATATTTTAATTGCATGCAGTTCAAAAAAATTATGTGGCATAGCTCAGTTGGATGCTGGGTATGTTACAGTATGTTCCGCAGAGAGAGTAAATAAGAGTTATCTAGTGTAGCGTGGCCCGACATGGATGGTTGGGGACATTACAAAATGATATCAGAGCTTCATTTTTCAACTCTAATCCTGAACGGGATGAGAAATTTGAGTTGAAGCGAAATGTCACAGAGGATTTATTTCAAAGTGGCCAAATTTCAGTTTGTAGAGAGACCATGGTAAAAAGTAACAACTGGGTGGAATTGGGGAAAAGCCTCAATTTTTGCTATTAATTCATGAGAAAATAGAGAAATTATGCCAAGTGATGTGATATTCATGATTTAATATCTGTTCTAGCAAATTTGGATCTAGAATGGGTCGAATTTGAAGTTACAGTGAAGCCATGACAGATGGAGTGAGTTTAGTGGTTAAAATTCTCAATTCGCGAATTGATTTTGGATAAATTCATTCTAGAAATGTCAACTTACAATGATTTGTTGTTGCATAGGTTGAACTAGTGTTATTGAGGTGAAATTGGACAAATTTCATGGTTGCAGAATGTTGATGCTAAATAGGGGAAAAAATTAAGCCAAAATCCCCAATTTCTGCAACAGAATTCATGAGGAATTGATGCACATAAAAATGAATGTGTAGAGGTGGGCACACTAGAAATGCATGATCCATAGTGAAAATCTTGTGATAGGTAAAAATTCAGCACTACGCGGAAAAATGTTAGCGTCCGGGTGCGCACGATAAAAATTTGGTACTGCGTAGAAAAATGTTAGTGTGCAGGTGTGCGCGCGGAAAATTGTTGGTGTACAGGACCACATGATAAATTTAGCATTGTGTGGTGTGCACACACATAATAATGACACGCATGGTGTGCACAGTGTTGGAAGAGCGCAGAGGAGTTTTCTTGGTGTGCATGCAATGTGGGTATATGTCGTCGCATGACAGTTTCGTTAGTGGTGCGCACAGAGTTTTGGTGTGCGGTGGAGATGTGCTAAAATATAGCATGGTGCAACGCGTAGAGTACAATGTATGTGTAATATCAACGTGCGATACAAAAACTACGCGCAACATGTAAAAGTGCAACAAGCAAAACTGTGCGCGGTGAATATTGGCATGCGACACAAAAGTAGTGTGCAGTTATTGGCATGACAAAGAAGTGATGCACAATGGTTATAGGTGCGTGAAGCACGATTTACCTTGTGATTTTGCTATGCATAGTAAATATGGGTGTACAGGTTGAATTTTGCATGCAAATTCGTTTAAAGGGTGAACAACAATAGAAAACCAACGATTTTCTGCGACGTTTTATATCATTTGAATGTCATCTTTTTGCAGCGCGTTTTTTAGGCCCTTAAGAACATTTTTACCAACGCCAAAACCATGAGAATAGAGTGTGAAAAGGCACATTCTGTCTTTTCATCTCAAATAAAATATCTCAGAGAGATATTTCTAATGGTGTAAATCGTTCGTCAAATGGAGCTTTTATGAGAAAGTTATAGTACAAACAATGGAGGGCAAATTTTAAGACCCATCTAACTTCAAAGAGCCATAATTTTCTGCTCCGAAATTAGATTGAGGCACAGGAGTAGTCAATGGAAATATATTGAGTCATAGAAGACATTCATAGATATCAATTAAATTTATGGGCATGTTAAAAGTATATAATATGGCAAAAAAATTACCTGTAGCATACCAGTTACAATATGGTATATTGGCTTAGAACTTCAACAGGCTGTAACTAGCAGCCAAGAACCTAGAAAAAGATGAAACTTGGAAAAAGTGTCCATAGGATGTATATGAATAAACCCAATTGAGATCCCACAAAAATTCCAATGGATTTGGTGCAAAAATGCATAATTACAGATCATAATTGTGCCACGTTGAAAAATGAATAGAAAAATTAATTGGAAAATTTCAAGTAGCCATAACTTTCTGCTCAAGACTCGGAATTGAGCATGGGAGTAGGCATTGGAAAGGTATTAGATAGTGGAATCTAAATATCCACCAAGAAAATTGATTAGGGAATTAAGTTTTCTAGGAAATCAGAAGAAATAACTCTGATATATATTATTGAACTAGAATGGTTCATATTTTCATCAAATTGTTGAAATAGTTATCCTGACAAAGTTTTGTTGGCTACACATTTTGCAGAGTTAACAATAATTAGATAAATTCAAGATAAACATAGAATCTAGAGTAATGGAAGAGGCACAAGGGACTGTTAGGACCACACTGTGCACCTTTTTGCCTATGCTTTTTTCCATTATTATACCCTTCATCACTTGTATTTAGACTCATAATATCACTTCATCTGATCATTCCAAGGTATACAATGTACTCTCTCATTACTATATGCTTAATCTGTTTTGCATAATATTTTACATCACTTTTGTACTTAACCATTGATTAGAAATGCATAAGTGTCCAAAACTGCAGATTTGCATTTAAGGCCTATTGCTGAAACACGGAGCTGCTACACAGTCCGAGGTCGTAGATGCTGAAACACGGAGATGCTACACAGTCCGAGGTCGCAGATGCTGAAACACGGAGTAGCTATACAGTCCGAGGTCACAAGATCCTGAAACACGGAGCTATTACACAGTCCAGAGTTGCAGATGCTGAAACACAGAAGAAACTGCCAGAACCGACGATGCTGAAACACAAGGAAGCCGCCACAGTTAGCAGTCAACACAGTCAGAGCGCAATTCACGTGGCTGAAACAGCCCACGAATTGCGATGCTGAAACAACATCAGCAACGATGAGAAGAAGCTGTTACACCAGCCGTAACAACAATACCTCGTTCATTTCCTATAATAGCATTCGGTTGCGTAAGACTAGGACATCCTATGCTGATTTAGAAAGAAGATCCGACTTAGGATAGGATTCAGATATGTATTGTAATGATTGTATCGAAGGGATTTCCTCTTTAAATTAGAGGAAATCACCATTCGAGGTATCCAAGTTTTGATGTATTGAAGCAACTCCAGAGAAGCGGGACGTGTTCTATTCTTTCAATCTGTAATGTGATATTTCGATAGATGAATATAAGACTGCTTTGAGTATCCTTATCTAGCCTCTCATTCAGGGGGATCTTGTGAGAAGGGAGGGCCCACATTCATCACAAGATTCACCCATTAGTTAGAAGTGTGTTAGTATAAATTATGTTCATACTTTGTTTAAACTATTGTTTGCTGAAACACTGTTTTAATGAATTTCGCTTTGCTGAAACACTATTGAATCTGTCTTAGTTTATCGAATGGAATTTGTAATTCTTTTTACCAGCAACCTTGTGTGATGATTTTATGAGGCTAGCAGATATTTGGTTAAAGGTTCCTCCTCAGACAGAAAGGAATCGGAACATCATACCCTCTGAATTTATTTACTGCTGCAAGTGTGCTAGCCAGAGATTTGGTTAAAGGATTCCTGCTCAAACAGGAAGGAATCATAACACTTGGTCTTCTGTAGATTTCCTTTACCTCTGCAAGTGTGCTAGCTAGAGATTTGGTTGAAGGGTTCCTGCTCAGACAGGAAGGAATCACAACACCTGGTCTTCTGTTGATTTCCTTTACCTCTGCAAGTGTGTTAACCAGGGATTGGGTTAAGGGTTTTTACTCAGAAAGGAAAGAACCAAAACATCCTGTCCTCTGGAAACTTTCATTAGTGGTAGCCAGAAACCGGGTTAAGGATCCCTGCTCAGAAAGGAAGGGATCCGACTGCTCTGTTCTCTGTAAACCTCAACCTCACAAGTGTGCTAAACAGAAGTAAGGCTCAAGGCTCCTGCTTAGAAAGAAAGGAACTAGGTGGCTTTGTTTTCTGTTAGATAGAGTTAATTGTTTTCTGCATTGTTGTTTTCATGAAAGAGTGTTAATGCTGAAGTCTCTGTTGAGATTAAGGGTCCTGTTCTCTGATTGCAGAGTAGTTGTTCTTTCCCATTGCAAGTGTTAATTCAAATGTAATCCAGGATTCTTAGATTGATCTTTAAAGGTTTGCAATAGGGAAGTTGCTTTCCTGTGATTTAATGCAGAACTTCAGTTTAATTGAGCAAGTAAGATTAGTATAAGTTTCTTTACTACAACACTAACATGCTTTTGGAATTGAGCATATATAGTGCGTGGTTATCTTTGAAATAAAAGACTTCCCTGGGTTGATAATTTATGTTTCACTTGGTTGTTTGAAATCAATTAAGAAATTATAGTGACCAACAGGGACTTATAGTCAGGAGGATGAGATTAGAGGGATGGATGTCCATTTGGGCATTGAAGGAACAAACTCCAATGGACATGGAGATGAAAGGAATGAAAACATGAATATGGAAGAGACCATTAAAAATTTGCAAAAGGATGTCCAAAGCCATAAAGATGGTAATGAAAGTCTTATGAAATCCAAGGAGCAGCAGGATCACTTCAACATGAAGTTAATGCAGATCTTGAACCAAATAGAAAATAAGTTGGATAAGGAGAGTGGATTAAGCAAATCTAGAAGTCGCAGGCCTCCAGATGAGAAAAGAAGAACCAGAAGTGTTAGCAGACATCATCATCACTCCCCGAGGAATTCCAATAAGAGAGAACACAACAGCTTGAGTCCATCCCCTATCAGGAAGCATAAGAGGTCTAGGGTGGATGAGCTACGAGGAGAAATGAACAAAATCAAACCTCCTACATTTGATGCTGAGCACAAAAAGGATGAAGATGCAGAGACATGGTTGTTGGGCATGAGAAAGTATTTTCAATTTCATAATTATTCTTCTCATGCAAAAGGTAGAATTGCTATCTATCAACTCAAGGGAAAGTCATCCATGTGGTGGGATCATCTTGTGTAGGTGCAACACATTACAGAGAAAAGTGTTACTTGGAAGGAATTCAAGAAGTACTTTGAGAAGAAATACTTGACTAAAAGATATTATGACAATAAAATGAAAGAGTTCTTTGAAATCAAGCTTGGGAGTATGACCATAGATGAATATGAGAGAAAGCTTTTAGAACTGTTGAAGTATGTCTCTTTCATCAAGGATGAGACAGTTAATATTCAAAGGTATTTGAGTGGATTTCCATCATTCATTAGTGACAAAATATAGTATGATGATCCAAAGACATTGGAGGAGACCATAATGCGAGATAAATGCCTATATGATCAACAAAAATCAAGGCCAACTTTCCAAAAAGCTTGGGAAGATAGAAAGAAACTCAAGGTGGATCAGAGGAAGAAGGGATCTAAGCCACCATTCTTCAGAAATAATCCATAGGGACATAAAACTCCTAGAGATCCATGATTGAAATAGGGGGCCAAAGGCCAAGGCATCCACTTATTCAATGTTGGGGTTGTAAAGGAGATCACATGTTCAAAGATTGTCCTCACAGAGGTGAAAAAGGGAGGAATATTCACAATGTACAACAAGCTTAAACAGTGGAAGACATGGGCATAAATGTACCAAGGATATATGCATCCCTGGAAAACAAGAAAGCAGAGTATTCGTCACATATGATTGAAGTGGAAGGTATGATCAACAACCAAACCATTTCTTTTTTAATTGATTCAGGAGCTAGTCATAGTTATATAGATCCTAGAATGGTGGAAAGTTTCCATTTGCCAAGAGGCAAGCATGGGAAATATTGGTTGGTGTAGCTGGCTATAGAATCCAAAAGAAAAGTTAATGAGATGGTTAATTCATGTCTTATGGACATGAATGGACTGAACACCAGGGCATATCTGAACATCTTACCTTTAGGTTCCTATGACTGTCTAATTGGGATGGATTGGTTGGACCAACATCATGCCATCCTAGACTGTCATAACAAGGCCTTTACTTGCTTGGATGAGGATGGGAACCTAAGGAAGGTGCAGGGAATTCCTAGGGTAGTAACCATCTGAGAAATTTCAGCATTGCAGCTAAAGAAATGTTATAGAAAAAGGTGTCAAATATTTGCAGCACATGTGGAAGAGACACCTAAAGATAAGGTGCCAAATTTGGAAGATTATGTAGTCTTGGAAAATTTTGAAGATGTGTTCAAGGAGGTACCAAGGATACCCCCAAAGAGAGACATTGATTTCTCTATAAATCTAATGCATGGAGCAGCTCCAGTGTTAAAGACTCCTTACATAATGAGTACACCAGAGCTAAAGGAGTTGCCAATGCAACTTGAAGATATTCTGAAGAAGGGGTATATACACCCAAGTGTGTCACCTTGGGGTGCCCCAGTTTTGTTTGTGAAGAATAAAGATGGAAAATTAAGATTGTGCATTGATTTCAGACAATTGAATAAAGTGACTGTTAAGAACAAGTATCATATGCCAAGGATTGATGATATTTTTGATCAATTGAAGGATGCAAAGATATTTTCAAAGATAGATCTCAGGTCAAGATACCATTAGGTAAGGATTAAAGAGGAAGATATCAACAAGACCACCTTCAGGACAAGGTATGGTCATTATGAGTTCATAGTGGTGTCATTTGGGTTGTCAAATGCAATAATTGTTTTCATGTGCTTAATGAATGGTGTTTTCTGAGAATATTTAGACAAGTTTTTCATTGTCTTTTTGGATGACATTCTTATATATTCTAAGTCATAGGAAGAGAATGAACATCATTTGAGGATGGTGTTTCAAGTATTAAGGGAGCATCATTTGTATGCCAAGTTGAGAAAATGCTCATTTTATCATAAGCAAATTCATTATTTTGGGCATATCATTTCAAAGGATGGGATAACAGTGGATCCTGAGAAGATAAAATCCATAAGATATTGGTCAATGCCAAAGAATGTGACAGAGGTAAGATCATTCACGGGTCTTGAAGGATACTATAGGTTAGTACAGGAGATTTATTGAAGGATTCTCAAAGATTGCACACCCAATCACTTCCTTACAAAAGAAGGGTGTGAAGTTTCAGTGGAAATTGGATTGTGAAAAGAGTTTCCAACACTTGAAACAATTATTAACAAGTGCTTCAATACTAAGGATTGCAGACCCAAATGAAGACTTCATTGTATGCACAAATGCATGTAAAGAGGGACTTTGTGGAGTCCTCAAACAAAATGGGTTTGTTATATGTTATGAGTCAAAGAAATTAAAGGAACATGAAAGACACTATGCCACTCATGATTTGAAGTTCATAGCCATAGTACATGCCTTGAGGAAATGGAGACACTACCTCACGGGGAAAAGGTTTGAGCTGAGAATAGACCATAATGGTCTAAAATATTTATTTGATCAGCCAACTCTAAATGCTAGGCAAACTAGATGGTTAGAATTTCTAGGTGAATATGACTTTGATATAAAGCATATCAAATGGAAAGAGAACAAAGTGGCTGATGCACTCAACAAAAAAATGCATGAATTGCATGCGACAACCATTCGCATGTACCAATCAGATTTGAAAGACAAAATTAAAAAGGTTTCCAAATCATATTTGCAATACAAGGAATTAGTGGAAAAATTACAACAAGGTATTTTGCAGTAGAAAATTGAGGAATATAAGCTAGATAATGATGAAATTCTCATGTATAGGGGCAAAATTATGTACCAAATTCTCAGGAATTGAAAAATATGATATTGGGAGAAATGCATAATGTACCTTATGCTAGGCACCCAGGATATCAGAAAACTATTGCATTTGTCAAGAGCCAATATTATTGGCCAGGCATGAAGAAAGAGGATGTTGATTTTATTGCCAGATGTTTGGAATGTCAAAAAGTAAAGGCTAATCATAGGCATCCAACTGGTTTGCTACAACCATTACCCATTCCTGAGTGGAAATGGGAAGTTGTAACAATGGATTTCATCACCAAACTTCCCAGAACAAACAAGCAACATGATTCTATCATGGTAGTGGTGGATAAGCTTACTAAAGTTGCCCATTTTGTTCCAGTTAAGCTCACTCACAAGGCAACCAACATCGTTGATGTTTATATGAAGGAAATTGCTAGATCACATGTCATACCCAAGACAATTGTGTCTGACAGAGATCCAAAATTAACCTCAAAATTTTGGAAAGGGTTATTTAATGGATTTGGAACAAATTTGAATTTTAGTACAACTTATAATCCAGAATCAGATGGTCAAACTGGGAGAGTGAATCAAGTGATTGAGGATATGTTAAGGATGTATGTAATGGATAAACCATCAAAATGGGAGGACTACCTACACTTGGTAGAGTTTTCTTATAACAATGGGTACCAAGCATATCTAAAGATGAGCCCATTTGAGGAACTTTATGGCAGAAAGTGCAACACACCAGTAAGATGGGATAACCCAATAGACAAAGAAGTGGTTGGGCCAGATTTTCTCAGGGAAATGGAGGAGAAAATGATAAAATAAAGCAAAATTTAAAGGCTTCCCAAGACAAGAATAAAATATATGCTGATAAAGGCAGAACTCATAGGGAATTTAAAGTGGGTGATCATGTATTCTTGAAAGTGAAAGCCAACAAAAGTTCCCTGAAGTTGGGAAATTGTTCAAAGTTGGTAGCTTCCTATTGTGGGCCATTTGAAATCCTAGAGAGGATTGGTCCAGTGGCTTATATGATTGCATTGCATGAATCTATGTCTATTCATAACATATTCCATGTATCATTGCTCAAGAAATATATACCTGATGCTAATCATGTTATTGATTGTAATGTGATCCAGGTGGAGCAAAAAGGCGCTTTCCAAATGCATTCGGTGCACATTTTGGACCAGAAAATCAAAGAACTCTGAAATCAATCCATTTGGCTTGTAAAGGTCCAATGGAACTGGTATGGTCCTGAGAACGCTACTTGGGAGCATGAAGATGCAATGCGGATAGAATACCCACATCTTTTTGAGGATTTTTGAAATTTTGTTGTATATGGGTACATGATGCACTGAGGACAGTGCATAAATAAGGGTAGGGGATTGTAATATCCCTGGGCCGACCCAATTGTAATGTAAATGAAAATGTACTTAAGCTGGTGAGTTGTTTGATATCATTTTGTATGCACATTTCATGGCATAGTGCACGCTTGTACTGCGCAGTAAAATGATGATGTGTGCACACTCCTGGATACCATGCGCAAAAACTTGAGTGCATGTGATTTCGAGGCTAGGGAGCCTTTTGTGTATATGTTGTGTTTTATAGGTTGGTGAGCTAGTTATTATAAGCTAGGATGATTATGTTTTGATTAGTCCCGAGAGCCTAGATGTTAAAGTAAAGTATGCCTATTTTTGTATATGTCTCATAATTAATATAAAATACATCGTTGTGCACAGAACGACCATGATAAAAGAGATGGGGGACTAAAATCCACTCGTTAGGGAAAGGGAGGGGCCTAGAAGATAAGGAAAAGGGGCTAAGCTAGGGAGCTTAAGCCAAAAAATAATATTATATTAATATTTCTTAAATCATAAAGTATGGATAATTATTTTATCCTAAGTTCTAAAGTTGGGGAAAAGTGAGCCAAACTAGCTCCCAACATGACAAGTGTCAAGTTGGGGACATGCATACATATTGTTGGGACTTAGTTCATTTTCCCATATTTTTTATCATTCGGTCATCCAGTCAATCATCCAGGAGCATGCACACACCCATTGAGATATCCTTCGTATCTTCACGACTGTACCTAAACTTCTATCCATAGCCATTTTGTGTTGGTGTATCTGGTTAGATTGGGAGCTGGACTAAAGAAGAGGGTTATCAGGCCTGTGCGATATTGAAGAGGCGGGTTGTCAATCCCATGAGAAATTCTCTGGGTGAGAGAATTGTTGGGAATTGATTTCCTGAAGTTGCTAAACTGCAACTACAATGCTCTGAGACTTCATGTACGGCCTGTTGTTGAAGCCCGGAAAGGAAGTGGGGAAACCGAAGGATTGTTGAGTAGAGAAGGGTTAGACTTCCTGGGTGGGATAGGCATGCGAGGAATAAGGGACTATAGGTTTTTATTTTTATTTGGGATCTAAGACAGAGTCTTTCATGTTGTCTATGAACCTTTAGCCTGGTTAGGTATCCCTTTACCTAGGTGGAGTTTAGTCCCAGCTCCAGGGTGACTCACTATTGAGAGTGATGAACAGTGTGGTCTAAGGCTGGGAGGTTTTTGGAAGGTATTCACACAGTCGGTGACATTCTTACCAAGATAAGCACCAAATGTGTGATAAAATTACATGTTGCATCATTATTTATGTGCTTATTTTATGGTTTATCATATGTGCAATTATAACTGTGTTTATTTTTATCGGTATTTAATGTATATGTTGCATGTATATGTTTATGTTTATTTCAGTGTGAATATGTGTATTTACAGATGTATTTATATGTTTACGATTTATATATAATGCTTTCACAAGAGTCCTGTGTGTATATATTTTAATTCCATGCAGTTCAAAAAAATTGTGTGGAATAGCTCAGTTGGATGATGGGTATGTTACAATATGTTCCGCAAAGAGAATAAATAAGATTTCTTTGGCATAGAGTGGCCCGACATGGATGGTCGTGGACGTTACATGTTATATAAATGTAGAATTGTCATCCAATAACTACAGATTAAATAAGAAATGAACAAATGAACAATCACACAGACACACAGTACACTAATGTTTTACGTGGAAACCCAAAGTGAGAGAAAACTACAGAATGTTTTTTCTTATATGTATTGAAGAATTACATTCATTGGAAGCACCAAATTTCTTTGTTTTCCAGTTGCAACTGAAAGGAGGCTCCAACCCCCTTATTTCTCAGGCTACAACCAGAGGGAAGCTCCAACTCTCTTATTCTTTGGCTACAACCTCCTATGTTCTCCGGCGACAACTAGAAAGTGGCTACAACCACCTGTCCTTGCCCCATCCAACTGCCCTGAAGTAGAAGTAGAATGATGGAAACATTGTCACATTATCACTGTGAGATATACCATTGTAAACCTATACCAATAAACATGAACCATGCATCAACCATGAATCAACCTGTACCTCAACCTATACCATAAACAAGTGCATCAACCATGAACCAACCTGTGCCAAAAAACCTGTAATCGATCTGTACCATAAACAAGTGCATCCAACCATTTACCAAGTATGTACCAATCATGTGTCAACTACTCATCAAATATGACTCTTCAATATGTACCAACATCATCAAATATACACTCATGTATGTTCCAACTCATCAACGACTTGTCTCAACCATGTACCCAACATGTACCTTAACCAAAATCCCTCATTAATTTTATCATCCAAATATGATTTGTAACTATGTAATAGACCTAGTGTATATGATCAAAAACCTACAAACCTTCCTTAAATTTCACAACAAGAGACTATAATTTTCATCCAACTTTTCTTTAGTCCCACATGAATAGTTTGGGATTAGTCAACAACCCTAACTTGAAATAATTATAACTATGCACCTTGTTGAATTATGGCTTATTCTAGAGAGAGAGATTGTAGAGCGTGCCCTGCACAGAATATTTTTTTTAATTGGTCTGAAAATGTTACACAGAATAATACAGACTGTACTCTAACCAACACATTTGGTCTTACTGAATTTGGATCTTTTATGAAGAATTTAGGAGGTTTTTACCCGAAACACCTTAGAAAGCATCATCAAAAGAATTTATCCTCCCTTGAATTCCGACGTTCTTTTCTTCACCTTCCCTCTAAAATTTGTCTTGTATTTCCTTTGTTTATCTCAGTCACCTATAGATATTCAATATGTTCAAGTGTGATATTAAATGAGAGATCCTTTCCTCTTATTTATACTCTCCAAGTAGCTTCCTTAGAAGCATCTTCTAGGTCACTTTGCCCACTTTCCATATTTTAGGGTTAAACCACTTCTAATTTCTCCATTATATTTATTATTTAAATAATTTATCTTGTATTCACTTTGAATTATAGTACACTCATCACTTCACTTTATTATTTAGCTTATAAAATCTCTTAAACCACTTTTACTACTTTGACCTTTTGGGGCTTCTAGATGACATATGAGGGTCCTCCAAATTCGTAAGGCCATAACTCTCAAACTGTGAGGAGTTATGTGACTTTCCACATACCACCATAAATGGCATGACATGTAATGTCCATCTAGAATAGTATTACCTGAAAATATATCAAAACTCATACCATTATCCATCAAACAAACTTGGGTCCATTACCCAAACCTGGGATCTCCAACTTCTCATGGCCATAACTCTCTAAGCGTGAGGAGTTATGTGACGTTCCACATATCACCGGAAATGGAATGACATGTATTATCCATATATAATAGTATTACCTTCAAATTTATTAAAATTCATACCATTATACATGAAATTTTTTTGGGTCCATTACCCAAACCTTTGTGCTACCGGAATTCACTACCGGACTTTCTTCAAGGGTTGACATCAATGACAACCAACGTTAATCAACACCATAACTAGTCTAAAAGATGTGTTCCAGGTAAAACCATCATAACTTCTTCATAGAGGAACCAAATTTTATGAGACCAATTGCATTGGAACGTGTAGATTCTTTAGTAATCGAAGTGTGATTTTTAGAATCAGATAAAACATATGGAGCATGTGGCATGATATACAAGTTCTCTCTCCAGAATAGGCCAAAATTCAGGAACGTTTGCCATTCTCGCTATATCTCCTTTTCAGTGGCCAATCAAGGAGAGAAACTTGGAGAAGTTTCAAAGAATGTATCAAAGAATATTTGGTAACATTTTCATACCTTTATTCATTATAGACATGGAGTTATACTTGTTGGAAGTTAAGGTTTGTTACTAATCCAAAATATAGTATCAAACAAGTGTTCGAGATAAATTTAAGAAGTGGTGTTGGAGTTTATATGTGGACCCATGTGGACCCACGTGGAGCCAGTTTCTGTGTGGGTCCCATTTATAAGTGGACCTAGTTTGATGATGCTAATGTTGAATAAGGTATGATCAATAGATATCTTATGCACTAGGTTGTTATATGATTGAAGGTATGTCTTTTTGTATGTTTCGAGGGTTAAATATTGATGATTATGGTATATGCTTGAGGAATATCTTGGATAGTCTTTGGCATATGGATAGAGACATATGCTGGTGATTTTGGGCATATTATTTGAGGTATAACTTTGTTACATGGTTTATATTTTATCATGGATGTTATATTACATGCTTGAGGAATATTTTGGCACATGTTTGGTACATCCTTGAGGCATATTTTGGCACATACTTGGTACATGGTTTGAGGAATATCTTGGTGATGTTGGGCATATGTTTTGAGATATGTTCTTGGTAATATTGGAAAAGGTTATTGGGGTTGTATCATATTTGATGATGATGATGTATCTGTATCAGTGACAGTGACAGTGACAGTGACAGTGATGATATATCAGTATCAATGACAGAGACAATGACAGTGGAAGTGACAGGTTGAGTCTTCATTTATATTTTAGGGAGGAAGGGGCAAGGAAAGGGGGTTGGATCCTCCTTCTAGTTGTATCTGGATAACACAAGAATTTGGAGCTTCCTTTAGGTTGGAGCCTCCTTCCAGTTGGAGCTAGAGAATTTTCAGAGTTGTAGCTTCCTTCAGGTTGGATTCTATAAAAAGGGTTTGGTGCCTCCTTATAGTTGGTGTTGGATAATTTTTTAAGTTGGTTCTTCTTATGAATGTAATATTATGGTATATAATAAAGCATTATGTGGTTTTATCCCATTTGGGTTTCCATGTAAAAATATCTTGTGCATTGTTTATGATGTGATACATTGTTGAATGGTATTATTTACGGGTGTATGTTTATGATATGTTAAATTCAATCATAAGTGAATGGAATTATTGTTGATTAAGGTTGGTTGTCATTGATGTCAACCCTTGAAGAAATCCCCATAGAAAAAAGGTTTGGGTAATGGACCCAATATTGTTTGATGTAAATATGACTCATTATTGTTTTGTTATGGTTTATAAGAAGTAAATACAGATGAAATCCAAAGTGGTCCCCTTATGGTGAAAGCCCTCACAGGAAGACGCTTTGCAGAGTAAGAGAACCCATGATTAACTGTGGAATAATGAGATGAAGGACATTGAATTTGTCAGGGAAAATATCTTATATGGATAGTGCTTGTCATGTCATTTCCAGTGGTATGTAGAATGTCACATAAATCCTCACGGTTAGAGAGTTATGGCCATGAGAAGTTGGATACCCCAAGTTTGGGTAATGGACCCAAGTTTGTTTGATGGCTAATGGTATGATTTATGATATATTTTCAGATAATACTATTCCTTATGGATATCACATGTCATTCCATTTTTGGCGGTATGTGGAACGTCACATAACTCCTCACGGTTTGAGAATTATGGCCTTACGAAGTTGGAGGACCCTCACATGTCATCTAGAAGCCCCAAAAGGTCAAAGTAGTCAAAGTGGTTTAAGGGATTTTAAATTTTAAATAATAAAGTGAAGTGATGCATGTAGTATAATTCAAAGTGAATACAAAATAAATTATTTAAATAATAAATTTAATGGAGAAATTAGAAGTGGGTTAACCCTAAAATAAGGAAAGTGGGCCAAGTGACCTAGAAGATGTTTTTAAGGAAGCTACTTGGAGAGTATAAATA
>ML776600.1:259625-273805 GCA_009831015.1 Picea engelmannii
ATACAAAATAAATTATTTAAATAATAAATTTAATGGAGAAATTAGAAGTGGGTTAACCCTAAAATAAGGAAAGTGGGCCAAGTGACCTAGAAGATGTTTTTAAGGAAGCTACTTGGAGAGTATAAATAAGAGGCAAGGCTCTATCATTTTAATCACAGTTGAGCATATTGAATATCTATAGGATTCTGAGGTAACCAAGGATATCTAAGCTGAAATTCTGAGGGAAGGTGAAGAAAATAAGGCCGAAATGCAAGGAAGGATAAATTCTTTTGATGGTGCTTTCTAAGGTATGTTATTTACAAGTCATCTCACCATTTTCGCTATAACAATTTTTATATAATGATTAAAACCTTGAAATTTCTATGCCATTGAGACAACATATCCAAGTATTTGTGGTAAAAAATTCAACTTTTGGTTTGTTGTATTTTTGGAGTTACACTCCGTTGAAAATAGGGTTTGTGGCTAGTCCTGAAACTAGTCAAAAACAAGTGTTTCGGGTAAAAACATCATAACTTGTTCATAACAGCTCCAAAGTCAGTGAAACAAAATTTGTTTGTTAGGGTATAGTATTTAATATTCTGTTTAATAGTTTCATATCAATTCAACAGATAGTCCGTGTGGGGTATGCTCTACAAGGTCGCTCTCTAGAATAAGCCAAAATTCAACAAGGTATGCCAATGTTTCTATAACTCCTTTTCTGAGAGGTTCCAAGTAGTGACACCTGGAGGAATTTCATAAAACACACTGAAGAATATTGTTTATAAGTTTCATATCTTTATACATTACAGGTACAAAGTTATGATTACTTCAAGTTAGGGTTGTTGACTAATCCAAAACTAGGCATGTGAGACTAAAGAAACATTTAATGAAAATGATAGTCTTTTGTTGTTAAATTCAAGGAAGGTTTGCAGGAATGTGATCATATACACCAGGTCTATTACAGATCTACAAATCAGATTTGGATGATGAAATTGATGAGGGATTCTGGTTGAGGTACATGTTGAGTACATGGTTGAGACAAGTAGTTGATGAGTTGGCACATACATGAGGTGTATAGTTGATGATGTTGGTACATATTGATGAGTCATATTTTATGAGTGGTTGACACATGATTGGTACATACTAGGTACATGGTTGTATGCACTTGTTTATGGTACAGGTTGATTATAGGTTGTTTGGTACAGGTTGGTGCATGGTTGATGCACTTGTTTATGGTACAGGCTGATTACAGGTTGAGATATAGGTTGATGCATTGTTCAAATTTATTGGTACAGGTTTATAGTAGTATATGTCACAGTGATAGTGTGACAGTGGTTCCATCATTCTCCTTCTACTTCAGGGAGGTTGGACAGGGCAAGGATAGGTGGTTGTAGCCACCTTCCAGTTGTAGCTGGAGAACATAGGGGGTTGTAGCCTCCTTCTGGTTGTAGCCAGAGAATTAGGGAGTTGGAGATTCCCTCAGGTTGTAGCTTGAGAAACTAGGGGGTTGGAGCCTCCTTCCAGTTGCAGTTGGAAAACAAAGGAAGTTGGTGCTTCCAATGAATGTAATTCTTCAAGACATATAAGAAAAAGCATTCTATGGTTTTCTCCCGATTTGAGTTTCCACGTAAAACAATGGTGTACTGTGTATGTGTGTGATTGTTTATTTATTATTTCTCATTATTGGATAATAATTCTACATTGATATAAAATTTGAAGAAAAAGGATTATAATTACGTTATTACTGATTCACCCCCCCCCTCTCAGTAATCCAACAATTATTGATAATTTAATGTTGTGATTGAAAATCGTAAAAAATTCTCAAGACTGGTTCACCCCCGCCCCCTCTCAGTATTGGTGAATATTCCAAAAATTGGTATAAGAGTAGGTCCTTTAGAAATAGTCTAACCACTGGAAGGTAGATCATGGATTGCACTAATAATGGATTGCCAACATTTTATGGTCATAATTATGATATATGGAGCTCAAGAATGAAATTAATTTTACAAGTGCAGGGGTGTGATTTTTGACACTTATTGTTTATAGGATACACCACTTTAAAGAAACCTTTGAAGAATGCAACCAAGAAGGAATTAAGAAGGAACCAAAAAATAGCATTGGATGCCATCCTAAATGAATTACCTGATTCAATAAAAGTCAAAGTGGGACAATGTTCATCAACCAAAGAGATTTGGGATAAGCTACATAATATCTACTTTAAGGAATCTCCTCTTATCAAAGAGCCAAAAAATGATTATCAAGATAAATAATATGTTGAAGAAAGAAACTCATCATGTCAGATAGATTTAGAAGAAGAAGAAGAAGAAGAAGGTGACTTAGATATTGAAGAAGAACTTATCAACACCTTAAGTGAGATAAAAAGAGGAAGGAAGAAAAACAAGCCACTTAAGGAAGAATTGTTCAAGCTAAAGGAAGGTTCTCAAAATCCCAACTTTGAGTAAGTCCAGTAGATGATTATAAACCTAGACATCCAAGTAGAAGAAGCCAAAAGGATTTAAAAAACACTCGAAAATTAGTTGGAAGAAAAATGGTATTTGGAAGCCAAAATAGTATCACAAAGAAATGAAGCAGAGAAGAGAGAAGAAATTTTGACAAGTCATCTTAAGGAAATATCTAAGGAATTAAACAAGCTTGAAACAAAATTTAGTCAAAAAGAAAGAAGACTTGAAGAAGAAATCATCTCCTTGAAGACCCAACTTGAATAAACAAATAGAATGGAAGAAGTAATGAAAATCCATATGATGAATAAAGAAGAAGATTGTGAGAATATTGAAGAAGTCGTCACATTAAGGGTTGAAGTTGTCAAGCTAATAGGAAGCTCCACAAAACAAGTAATGAAATTTAAAGAGAAATGCTCCAAATTGTCGGAAAAGAAGAATGAACAGAAGGCTAACAATTATGTACAAATTCTTAAAGGAGGGGATTGTGATCAACAAGAGTCAAAGAGGAATGAATGTAGAAGACTTTATACCACCAGGCATCAAAGAAACTCCATTCATTATGAAGGAAACAACATAAAATAAGATCATGATCAGTTAAGGAATGAATGCAAAAGGACTATATGAAAAAGATGATAATTGGCTCCGATGTATCAAAGTTTTTTTCCTGGCTATTATTTTACTTGTAATAACTTTGGACATAAAGTTGTAGATTGCAGATCATATAGAACAAATGTTCAAGTAAGATATGTTTATGTAGACCCCTACAATATTGAATGTTACAAATTCCACAACTATGGGCATATATCTCATGATTGTAGAAGCATGATGAAGTCTTCCATGAAGGAAAATAGTGATATCAGATACAACAAGGTTTGGAGAATAAATAAAAAACAAAAAAAGTAGGTGAATAAATAACTCAGAGAGATCATACTCATAGTATTCACATAATTGTGAAATCATGACGAATATATAGGAAAAGAGGAAGATGCCAGAATTATGAATGATGATCCCGCAAAAGAGCAGGCTTATGTATTGTCCTAGGAAATATGGCTTGGAGAATCCCATTAGTGTGAATATTGAACAGGGGGAGTCTAAGCAACAACTATTACAAATTGGAGAACTATATTTCAAGCAGACTGAAGTGTTTGCAAGATTTTGGCAAGGCACATTTTGAATGTCTTGATGACAGAGGTACAAAATGTCTCATGACATATTGGTTTATTAAGGAGCAAGTTTCAGAACTCATCCCCATGCAGATATGAAAAGGTCAACTGGTAGTTATGAGGAACATCATTGGACCACTTTTGTGGAAAATATTCATGATTGCATAGAGCATGGGTATATTCAGTACAGATTTGAGAATATGTACTTCTTCCAGACTTGCAGAGCTTGATTTGAAGATAGAGCATACTAGTGGACATATTTGACTCATCTTGAGAAGTAGGAATATGTGGTGACTAGTTGTAGCATATTTGGATAAGCATTCAGAACAATGAAGTGGCATATTAGTCAACATTGTGTACAATTTAGTAGTAGAGTCATGGAAATTTTTGTGACACTTGTACATAGATGAATTCATGAGATATTTGACAGGTCTAGAAGACAATACTTGACATGAACCAGAGAAGATACATGAATCATTGACATTGTCATCAAGAGGATTGTTCAGTAAATCATATTGATAGGTGGAATCAACTAGTCATAGGAAGACAAAATATGAGAGGGACAACAAGAAAGGAGGAGAGAAACCATTAGGAGGATTCATACTATAAATGCGAGATTGTTGAATTATTATGTCATTGATGTCAACTCAGTCATGAAGACTTGAGTACAATTGATGAAGGAACCTTGACAAAAACAATTTTAATATACGTCAGTGGATTACAATAATAGGAAGAACCGATGGGCAATGATCATCGGAAGAGAGGGAAAAAATGATATACAAGAATCCCCACATTGATCTACACTACATATTGTAGAAGAACATAGAGGGAGAGAAATCATCAGAGGAGTTACTCTTAATGTCAAAGTGGGAGATAAATATCAAAAGCAGAAGAGAAAGATCAGAAACATGAAGACAAGGGGAGAGAGATTGTTAAAAGAATGTATACTATCATAGAGAACTAACTTTTTCCATTAATGTCAAATGGAGAGAGAAAAATAAGAGCGCATGAAGACAGGGGGAGAAATGGCTACAGGAGGAGTATGAGTGTTGCCATCAATGCCAAAGGGGGACATTGTTTGAAATTTGGTTGTCATTGATGTCAACCCTAGAAGAATCCCTGGAATCCCCTAGAGGTAATGGGTGATGCCAACCCTAGAAGAGTTCTAGAATCCTCTAGAAGTGATGGACATATTTTAAGAAGTATACAAAGCGGTACCCTTATGGTGTAGCTTTAATCATGACCCTCACAAGAATATGCTTTGAAGAAGTCTACAAGAATCCCTAGAAATATGGATAAGTGGTTAACAATCCTCGAAGGTGTGGTCACGGGAAGAAACTTTGAATAATTATACAAGAAGCCTTGGAAATATGGCTAAGTGTTTAAGAAGCCCTAAAGTCTACAAGAATCCCTGGAAATATGGTTGATTGGTTAGGAAGCCCCAAAGGTGTGGTCATGAAGCTCGAATTTTGTTTGAGGAAAAATAGGATGTAGGAAATTGAAAATGTATTCATAACCCTCATATATGTATATTCCTCATCATTATATTTCCAATGGTAGGTGGAACACCACGTGTTTCTTCATGTTTGAGAAGTTATTCCCTCTTAAATATGAAATCCCCAAAGTATGGTCAAAGAAGTTCCAAGTTGGCCCTAAAGTCAAGTAAAGGAGGTACCTGCAAAAGTATAAACACACATTAAGAACCTATCATTTTTATCATTCAATATTGTGATCTCTTAGCACAATCATGGCATCAAATTTCAGAACGAAGATGAAGTGAAGAAGGCAAAAATTCCAAGGAAAGATGAAGTCTTGTGAGGATGTGCTCTAAGGTATGTGTTTTAAAGGTCATCTTACCATTTTTCTTATAAATGTTTTTATAGAATTATTCATAGAGTGAAGCTTGGGTACTATTGTGAAGACATATCATGGTACATGCGACACAAATTTCAGCTTTTGGGTCATTGTAATTTTGGAGACACACTCTGTGGAAGATAGGGTTTTTGACTAGTCCTATAACTAGTATCAAATAGGTGTTCCAGATAAAACAATTATAAATTATTCATAGAGGATACAAATTATATGAGGACAATTGCATTGGAAATAGTACAATCTCTAGTATTTTGTGTGTGATTTTCATAATCATATATCAAATATTGAGCATGTTTCATGCTGTATAAGTTCGGTCTCCATAATAGGACAAAATTCAGGAAGGTTTTCCATTCTTGCTATATCTCCTTTTTAGTGAAGAATCACATAGAAAACATGGAGGAATTTGAGAGAATATATCAAAAAATATTGGGTACAAGTTTCAAACCTATATTCATTATAGGTACATAGTTATACTTGTTGGAAGTTAGTGTTTGTGACTAATCTAGAAACTAGTCTCAAATGGGTGTTCGAGATAAATTTAAGAAGTGATGATGGGGTTTATATGTGGACCCATGTGGAACCAGTTTCTATGTGGACCTAGGTTTTAAGTGGACCCAATTTGATGATGTTGAAGTTGAGGAAGGCATGATGAGCAAAGATCTTATGCACCAGGTTGTTACATGATTAAAGGTATGTCTTTATGTATGTTTTGAGGGTTAAATATTGATGATTATGGTATATTCTTGAGGCAAATCTTGGAGAGTGTTTGGAACATGGGTAGAGACATATGTTGGTGATTTTGGGAATATGATTCGAGGTATATCTTTGTCAAGGATGATTTTAGGGGTTCTCATGGGATAATTTTCCATGGTTTTTACCCAAAAACGATTCGCTATTCTAAAAATGATTCGCCCAAATTATATAGTATAAAATTATTTTACCTTAAAAATTGCCAAAAATTTATACAAATTATATAAAATCCTTAGAAATTTGAAGATTTTTACAAAAATATCACCAAACATTTATAGTTGTCATATGAAGGATTAGTAAGATTCGCCAAGGTTTCTACATTTTAAAATAAATTTCCATCCTTAAAATCATCCCTGATCTTTGGTACATGGTTTATATTTTATCATGGATGTTATGGCACATGCTTGAGGCATATTTTGACACAAGCTTGGTACATTATTGAGGCATATTTTGGCACAATCTTGGTACATTATTGAGGCATATTTCAACACATGATTGGTACATGGTTTGAGACATATCTTGGTGATATTGGGCATATATTTAGAGACATGTTCTTGGTGATATTGGCATAAGTTATTGGGGTTTTATTAGCTTTAATGATGAGGATGTGTCTATATTAGTGACATTATATCAATGACAATGATAGTGACAGTGACAGTTATAGTGATGATATGTCAGTATCAGTGACAGTGACATGGATAATGCCAGCGATAGTGACAGTGATGATATGTCAGTATCAGTGACAAAGATAGTGACACACTAGTACATTCGGGTGATTTTCCGAATGTGTGTTCATAGAAATTGCCAATTTATATTGTGGAGAGAACGACAAACATTGGACCCCATCAAATATATTTTTACATGACATCATTATAGTGACGACAAAGATATCGTTGAGTGTGCAACATTTCTAGTGAACACGTTTAATCTCTACTTTCATTGTCCAAGCCCACTATGGACATCACAACCATGATGTTGGAACATCTCACTTGTGACACCACATGCCGTCACAAAATAAACGTCCATTGAGCTGGACATGCGACATCGCGGGACCTGCAATGGATGTCACAAGACCGATGAGGGACCTATATCTTCGACATTTACACTATATCAATGATAGGAGAGATGTTGCATGGTACGTTAGAAGAGGAATGTCGGACTACCGATGAGGGGTCTATATCTCCGACATTTATGTTATATCAACAACGAGAGGGATTTCGAAATACCGATGACCTGTTGGTATTTAAAAAAACAAACAAACAAAATAAAGGATAAGAGGATAAGAATAATGTTGGTGTCATGGACTTGGACTTGGTATTGATCCAGTTTGATGTATGGTTTATTTACACTCTTCAATTTGTTGTTCATGTCATTGTAGATGCTTCTTGTTGTCATTCTCTTATAAAGGCTTAGTAATGAATTCATTCATATAGGAGTAAAGCAATGTGACGAGGCTCTCCCTTTTTCTTTATTTCGTTTTTTATTTCGGCACTTGTTCTTTTTTATTCTATCAATTAAGTTGTAGCTTTGGAAGCACATTTAAACCATAAAAAAGTTCCTTTATAATTTGATTGATGAGTGGCAATCTTATCCCTCCAAGACTATTTTTATCAACCGATTTCTAGAAAACACTTAAGGTTCAATGATAAGGATGTATTTGTATTAGTGACATTATATCAGTGACAATGACAATGACAAAGACAGTGATAGTGACATGGATAGTGCCAGTGACATGGATAGTGCCGGTGACATGGATAGTTCCAGTGCCAGGGATAGTGATGATATGTCAGTATTAGTGACAGTGACATGGATAGTGCCAGTGATAGTGACAGTGATGATATGTCAGTATCACTGACATAGATAGTGATGCACTAGTACATTTGGGTCATTTTATGAATGCGTGTTCATAGTAATTTCCACTTTATATTGTCGAGAGAATGACAAACATCGGACCCCATAAAATCTCTTTTCACATGACGTCATTATTGTGATGACAAAGATATCATTGATTGTGCAATGTTTCTAGCGAACACGTTTAATCTCTACTTTCATTTTCCAAGCCCACTATGGACATCGCAACCACGACAATGGAACATCTCACTTGTGACACCACATGCCGTCACAAAATAGACATCCATTGATTCGGACATGCGACATCGCAGGACCACAATGGACGTCTCAAGACCGATGAGGGGCCTATATCTCCGACATTTACACTATATCAATGACGAGAGGGGAATTGCATGGTACGTCGGAAGAGGAACATTAGACTATCGACGATGGGTCTATATCTCCGACATTTATGCTATATCAACAGTGGGAGGGATGTCGAAAGACCGATGACCTGTTGGTATTTAAAAAAGAAAACAAACAAAACAAAGGATAAGAGGATAAGAATAATGTTGGTGTCATGGACTTGGACTTGGTATTGATCTAGTTTGATGTATGGTTTATTTACACTCTTCAATTTGTTGTTCATGTCGTTGTAGATGCTTCTTCTTTTCATTCTCTTATAAAGGCTTAGTAATGAATTCATTCATCTAGCAGTAAAGCAATGTGACGAGGCTCTCTCTTTTTCTTTATTTCTTGTTTTATTTTGGCACTTGTTATCCTTTCTTCTATCAATTAAGTTGTATCTTTGGAAGCACATTTAAACTATAAAACAGTTCCTTTATAATTTGATTGATGAGTGGCAATCTTATCCCTCCAAGACTATTTTTATCAACATATTTCCATAAAACACTTAAGGTTCAATTGCATCATATTAGGCACTTTTTACATTTTTACCTTACCTTAAAGATGAATTGATCAAATATTTCCTTCATCTATTAGTTGGTGGAAGATAGTAAACAATAATTTTCTACCATATGACCTAATTCAAAGTAGTTTTTTGTGACATACATGTTCTCTCGTTTATCCAATGCATTATGACTCCATTACCCCATGACTGATAGGCACTAGTTTCATTCCATCTCTTTTTATTCCTTTTTTTTGTCCTTCATTTATATATATTGTCCTTATCCCATTTGCATTTCCATCCCATTTCATATACTACAACAACCATACATTTTGTTAAGGATTACTCTTCCTATGTAACGTAAAAAACCTACTCCATATCCTTACCAATCTTGTTTTTAGGGATTAGCCAATTTCATCAAAATTGGAGGGTGTTGACTTGAGCAACAAGGTGGATGGACTTGTATCTACAAGTAGCACCAAGAACTAGTATTGAATCCTGATATCCCCGATGAATTGAGGGAGAGGAAAAGGGTGTTATTGATGATGAGGACCCCAATATAGGGCATGATTTTGATGATATGTAGTTATTTTTTGTAGAATGATTGTTTTAGGACTTTAGAGGCCAATTAGAGCCTCAATGTTTATGTATTGTTTTGTAGACATGTATTGCACTTGGCGCTATTTTGTTATATTCACCCTTGCATGGTATATACATGAGAAAACTTTGCATATTTTGGGTCTAATGAATGGAATTTACATTGATGTATATGAATAAAAGAAATTCACCAAAATTTGAAAATTTTATCTGTTTTGGTGCACTAATTTTGTTTCTAGTTTTATTCTTGGCTCCAATTTTTGGGGATGGACCAGTTTGGTTCTGGTTTTTTGGTCGACGGGTTCAATGTCAATTCCAGTTCTAAAAACATATATTTCTACCAATAATTATAAATAATTATATAAAATAAAGTAATAAATGTCAAAACCATAAATTAGCCAGCACTTTCCCTTCTACTTCCATGTGCTCCAACACCAATGCATCATAATTTTCAAATCCAAGGGAAACACTCCGAAAATCTATTGCAAATATGATTTTTCAACTCCAAGTAATGCCCAACACCAAAGGGATTCCTCACACTAACAAACAATGAATAGAAAATGGTGAAAATGATTTTATTTATGGTTTGCATAGGTTTCAATATAAATAAAAGGGTAGGTCGACAAACTAAGAAAGGGTGGGAGTGAGTAGGGTTTTTTATTTTTTTCATTGCATAGGCCAACACTTTGGGGATGTGTAGATATTACTCATTCCATGAGGTACGTCCATGTGTCCAAGACAAGAGGAAAATGAATGAGGACTTACCTCCCTACATCCCCAACATACCCTTCCAAATCGAGTATGGCCTATTTGTACCCAATATGTACCCCACATCTCCAATACATTGTCCCTATCCAAGACATGTCAATAAGGTGCGAGGACAAGTCTCATGTAACATCGCTACATATACTTGTTAGGATATTTAGACACTTAGGAGTTAGTTAATATCTACTTGGTTTAATGTGTCATTAGGTAAAAGTGTGTTTCTTAGTGTGTTTCTTTAGTATGAATTAGTATGCATTTGTATTTAGGAAATCTGAAGGTCGTGATATGTTCCCGACATACTGTAATTCAACAGTTCATATTCTCCTCGATCTTAATGGCCATTGATCCATGGATTAACACCCGATTGGTCCATGATATCTATTTAAACAGCATGGAGGGTCATTTTTCGGTGATCCATTATGAGAAACTCTCTTGTAAAATCTCTATGTAATCTTTTTCTTTTTTATTAATAAACTGCTCCAAGTGGTTGCATTGGTTGGGGCCATGGATGTTTCCCCGTAGGGGTTTTACCACGTCAAAAAATCAATGTGTTTATCTTTGATTTGGTTGTGTGAGTGGTTACTGAAGGTGTTCATCCTCTGTTGGAATACTTGTGTTCTCAAGCATTGTATCAGAGATTTTTTTAAGACCCGCTCCTATTGTAGATCGAGATCGTGAAGTCGATTTGTCTCATCTCCATTTTCTATCACTTACATACATTTATGGGATGAGAGGACTATTCCATTGCATTTGTATCACTCATTTCAGTTAGGAACACATTTTGTTTCACTCAGAAAGGTTTCTGTTTGCCCAAGATATAGCCATTTTAGTTAGATCCGGAGGTGTAAAGCCTGAATACACATTTTTTAAATTTTTGCAGAGTATTATTTTGGTTTTATATTATTTGTTTCCAGGTTGATACTCTTTTAGATCCACGTATGCTCTTTTCCCCATGCCCTATGTGATCTTGGGAAATCAGAAACAGATAGGAAAAGGTGCATCTTCCGAGTAAGCTAACCGAGATCTAACCCTTGTTGTCATCGAGAAGCTAAATTTTTTTCTTTTATGAAAAGAGTTTTTTTTAGAATGCTCTCCAAGGCCATATTCCACAACAACAACAAAAAAAACACCCACAATCCTCTTGCGAAACAATACAATATGTTTTGCTAACCCATTTGGTTAAAAGTTGTCTTATTAAGTAAGAGGTCTTGAGTTCAAGTCTCTCTTTTTGTTACATTTTTTGAAAACCAAGTTCATGCTCAAATTGTAAAGTGTATTTCACTTCAAGTATAAAAGTGAATCACTATAAGTAGCTTTAATATTTTATTTTAGAGTTATTTATTTTGCATGAAGCTTTTCTTTTATAAAGTAACTTCATTGTAAAAGTGATCCCCACTTCTCCTTATAAAAGTGGTCACTTCATAAAGAAACTTACACCAACACATGGTCCTTTGGTTATTGTTTATGCCTTTTTTTAAAAGGGCATAACTTTCACATCCGAAGTTCATTTTCAGTGCCGTTTTTTTAAAAACTGCCTAATTTTTCGAGATATTTTCATCCAGATCATTAGTTTCAGTTTTTAAATCCATATTATCTACATATTTAATATGGATTCTTCAATTAATATTTTTCTTACCAACAACAACTACTTCCAATGGAAATCTCATATAGAGGATTTATTAAGAAGTAAAGGCTTGTACCGAATTACCTTGGGAAAGGAAACAACACCCACTAATGTTGATAGTAAATTCAAATGGGATAATAAGAATGAAGAAGCACATGAATTAATTAGAATGTCTCTCTTGATTTAAGGTTCCACCTTCAATCGATTGATAAACCCAAATAAGTTTGGGAAAATATTGAATCTGTGATTGGTAAACACAATATTATTCAAGCACAATAGTTAGAAAATCAAGAAGTGAATTTAATTACAAGTGATTTTTCTTGCATTGAAGACTATTTATCTAAGTTTAAAACAATTAGAACTTTATGTGAAGAATGTAAGATAAAGATATACAGAGATTGTTGCATCTACCTTATTCTTTCTAAGCTACGTAGTGCATATTTTGTGTTTGTATCTACCTTTTATGCCATGCAAGAGGCTCTAGGGACAACTTATGTAAACGCCACTATTGAGAACTTTTGTGATGCTTTGATTAGAGAGAAAGATAAGATTGTAAAACTTGGAGTGATCAACACTATAGGTACCTCCAACAAAGCCTTAGTCATCCATCAGAAAGATAAACCCAAGAATCCTAAGAAGAAACATCCTCACCACAACAACAATAAATATAAGGGTCCCAAACCCACTCATACAGCTTCATCTCCTAATGGTGACAAAGGAGAAAAATATAAAAATAAGAAGACTGTCAGACATTGCAACTTTTGTGATTGTAACATACCCATCCACACATAGGCTGGGCATGCTACCTTCAAGCCCTCCCTTGGACTTCTTTCTCTTATAGATATCTTTTAAAATTTAAGGATGCATAAAAGAATACTTTAACGACATGCACAAAAATATACAGCAAGCATGCACAGTCTAAAGATTCAATTAAATGATAATTAAGTATACACAGCGGAAATACATTCATATACATGTAAATAATACCATAACAGAGAGTACTTATCTTTATGAAATATTACCCCAACTACTTGCAGACCAAGGACGTTCCACCCAACCATAGACACTACTTTTCCAAATCTCAATAGCATCATAACCCTCGAGCTAGGGATATGAATCCACAAGGATGTGTCCAGAGTGTTACTTGGCTTCCGAAATGAGTCATCACCCAAGATCTCATAGGCTTCCCATATCTCACAGCAATTCAAGTACCCAACTCTCTTCTACCCAGCTTAGACCACCCAAGAGAATGGACCTCCACCTTCGGGCTCCAATGCAACTGGTCCAAAATCTCAATGATGGAATTCTCAGGACTCGCATCTATGAGATATGTTGGACATAGGCCAACGCATCTCAGACATGTCGCCTCAGGTCATGGCTAGATCACACCAGTGACCACTACATCCAACTATTCGGTGGCTAATATTCAGCAGTTCAACTTCCTTTCCCCGAGCCAAGACATGGATGATGGATGGATCAATGAATGGGAAAGAGAGTGCATGGAGGTGCGTGCATGAAAGTTCATGAGGGATAGAATGGTGTGAATTCATAAGTGAAGGAGAAAACGAGCCAACGACCAACCCCCCCATCAGACTAGAGGCAAGTTTAAGTAATTTCAGGGGGAATCAAGAACCTCTTGGACTTCCCCAAGAAGCTCACGTAATAGATCCCCTCCCTTAGACAAAAAGGGTAATTAGAATAGGAATAAACACTTAGCCCCTCAAGCCCCCCTGTTAAGAACCAAATATCAATATAGCATAGAAAAACCTCAGAAAAAGTACTCAGCGCCTTGAAAAAGAGATAATTTTATATAATAAGCCTCTTTGACGGGGCAACCTCCTTTTACCCCACTTGAATGTTCAAGTACACGATGATTCAAAATGAAAATGTCCCCTTGGTATATATAGGAGACTAGGAGGTATAATTACAACTAATGGCCTAAAGCCGACATAAATAAAATAACATTACTAATATAATATGTCCCAATTAAGGGGTAATGAGCCAATATTAGGGCTTAACATGCCCCTCCCCTTGAGACAAGTGTTGTCCGCAACACTTGAGTAACTCTGGATGCTTTTGTATAAAAGTCTCATCTTCCCAAGTGGAATCTTTAGCCGGTAGTTTCCTCCATTTAATGAGATACTCTGAAATGGATCTATTCCTCAGCTAGCGAATTCTTGTGTCAGTGATGGCTTCAGGCTCCAATATGATTTTTCCTTCCTCATCAAGTT
>ML776600.1:278996-299825 GCA_009831015.1 Picea engelmannii
ATGAAAATGTCTCCTTGGTATATATAGGAGACTAGGAGGTATAATTACAACTAATGGCCTAAAGCCGACATAAATAAAATAAAATTACTAATATAATATGCCCCAATTAAGGGGTAATGAGCCAATATTAGGGCTTAACACCCCCTCTCTTGTGGAATCATATCCCCCTATAACTCTAGTCCTTGTTTGTCTAGCAAACAATCGTGTATTTATTATTAATAATGATAAAAACATTACATGTCTTGGGTGTTGGACAACTAAGAGAGGGGGGGGGGGGTTGAATCAGTTGTTACCGTTCTTAAACAATTATGCTTCTTTTAAACTCTTTACAGAGAACTCAATGAAAATCACAGTAATGTAGGGAGGTAAGAAATAGATCATTCAACATCAATCACACACATGAAATATACAGAGATAGATATTTCCTCAGGAAACCCATAAAGGGTAAAAAATTCTTCTTCTTGATATGATAAGTAATCCTTATTTTCTGTACATTATCATTCTTATGAGCACCAACTCATTGTGAGGCTACCACCTTTGTTTTGCAAGATGCAAATTGCTGAGAGAACCAACTCTCTCGTTTCTCTAGCACCTACTAGAATGAAGCACCAAATCCTTGGTTTCTCTAGAACCCACTAGAAGGAAGCACCAACTCCCTAAGTGTTACAACACCAACTGGATGGAAGCACCAACTTCTAGTCATACGGGCACTGACCTGTATAACAGAGAACAACAGTTCTCCCTTACACCACCCTGCCACCCTGGTTTTCTGGCTACAACTAGATGGAAGATACAACTCCTTGTGTTCAAGAACCTACTTAAAAATCTAAGGACACCAATCCTCCCTAGCACCTCCCTTCCACCCTGAAATATTAATCTTTTCTTTTTATATCTTTATCACAATGATACAACATTTATCTATGGCTTACCAATCTCATCAATGTTCTGCTACACTGCTCTTATTTGCATGCATCAGTGTCTCTCACCTCGCGTCTGTTGCACTTTCTTCTCTTCTCTCAGATATGCATTTATGTTCCTTTCTTCTTTCGCACTTATTCTCCTGCACACTGCATACTTCTACCCACATGAATCACTCTCAACAACAACACTCATCTCTTCATTGTTCTGCGTTTTTATACTCTTTGTGCATCTTCTGCATACCTCATGCACAATGCCTCGACATGCTCTTTACAATGTCACTGTTCTTCCCTACAGGTTGTTCATTGTAGATCCTCCTCATGCCTGCATAGCTCAACAACAAAATCCCTTCACTTCTCTATTATGCATACATTTCTCACATTGAGTCATCTCTTGATCATCATGGAAACACCTCGTCATCCCTGGAAGTTAGCTCCATGCATTCATCCTCACTGGGCATTATGCTGAGATTCCTTAGCATCTTTGGTAATTGAGACTCTTTGTCTTCTCTGTCAGTTACAGTCAATCAACTATGGATTCTTTAGCTTCTAAGCCCCTTCCTTCACATGACCATCGTTGATGACCAAGTGTTTATCCAAAAGGTGATTCCTAATTTATGTCTAGTGAGTGTTGGATCCATTTCATGATATGAACTTGGGATATGAGATTCATTTGACCAATGGATGTGACCACAACCCTATTCAAAAAGGCATTTCACGATTTCACGTTTCGGGTGATCATCTGCGAGTCACCTCAATTTTCCCGACTCGGGATCTACGAAGTGGAGCTTAGCAGCAAGCTAGCTCCTCTCTTAACTTTCACTGATGTGACCTTGGCTATGACCGCGGGCCAAGAATTTGAGCACTTTGTGTTTCATGAGCTTGTGAAATTCATCATACCTAATCAACGGCCCACAACATTCCTCAATCAATAGTTGTGCTCAAATCGCGACTTCGTGTGTCGGGTGTTTGAACGTGATCCAACTCTGTTGTTGTTGACTAGATATCTTCCGGAATGGAAGATCTACTGACACCTGTCCTCCTTAATCTACGATCAAGATCTCCTCCGCGAGTCTGGCCTTTGGGACTTTCAATTCTGAGACTCTCACTTTCTCCCAAAGTATTTCACCCAGAGTCCATGATCCAATGATGCATGTCCCTCTCGGATCAATGGTCGAGATCTCCTTCATTTATCTGTACTTCGGAGATTTCAATTCTCAAACTCTCATTCATCCTTCCTTTTCTTTTTCCCAGAGATGACAATCCACTAACACGTGTCCTCTTAAATCCAATGGCTATCCTCTGCTCCGAGACTTCGGCCTTCGGGACTTTGGGTCTTTGGGTGAGTACTGGTGGTAAAACTCCTGAAGAAAAACTCTTTCAGTGACGTAACTCTTGAGTCACTCGATGGCATGTCATGAGCCGAGAAGCTACCACATGTCACTCGGATTTGTGATTTCCACGTACCTGAAATGCCAAATCAACTTGACACTTGTCATTGTCTGATTGTGCCATGTGTCCTTGCTGACGTATTCTTCCACGTGTCCTTGAATCAATGATCCTCGTTCTCCCTTTGTGTGTCAGGCATTTGGACGTGAGTCAACCCTGACTCTACAGACTTTCGATATTCTGAAACAATGCTTGACATATAAATGGTCCATGATCATCTATGATCCAACAGCCCAGATCATTTCGAGATTTCTCATTTCACCAAGTTGGAGGACTACTCACCTCCCTTCTTCCGACTTTTGATTTTTTGAAACTTGCTCCAGATCAATGAACCACATCCCTCTATGATCCAACGGTCTATATCTTATCAAGACTTTTCATTTCACAAAGTTGGAGGACTACTCACCTCCCTTCTCCTGACTCCTGATTTTTTGAAACTTGCCCCAGATCAACTACCCACACCCCTCTATGATCCAATGGTCTGGATATTATCGGGACTTCGCATTTCACGAATTTGGAGGACTACTCACCTTTGAATTTTCCAGTTTTCGAGTCACTGAAATGATGATCTCTCTCCATGTGTCCTCTCGATCCAATGGTTCAGATCTCATCGTGATTTCTCATTTCACGGAGTTGGAGGATAGCTCTCGGCCTTATCCTCTTCACAGTTATACTAGATCCGATGGTTGTTGGTCCTTGGTGCTCAGATCCAATGGATCAAATCCGTACTTCTCCTCTACACTTCCTCTTTTCATTGGACTCTGATCTATAGGACATCATGTATTCAGGATTGGTGATCCAACAACCACTGTCACTCCTCCTCCTGAGCTTTGGCTTTCTCAAATCTCTAAGTGTCAAAGGTTATGTGAGTCTTGATGACTTTGGTTCTCATATGCATTTCTGAGAATGTTATCTCTCCTGAGTGTTGGTAATGGATTTAACCTCAGCCCTGGTGCACACTTGCACTCTGCATGCAACTCTGCGCTATTCCTCTCTGAGCTTGGATTGCACACAGTTTGCTTCTTCACCTGAGATTATGTTTGATCCTTATGCGATCCCTGACCTTTGATCCTTCTGCGATCCTTGATGTATGAGATCTCGTATACGCATCTCATAGTGCTATCTCTCCTGAGATTTGATCTCTGTATATTGTTTTCTTATTCACCTAAGCTTACACTATTACTATTTTTCCATCGATGCACACTCTGATCTTGCCATCAATGACAAGCACACTTTGCCTATAACCATGCCATCATCATTTTTCTTCTTTCCATCAATGGAAAGCATACTCTTCTTGTAAACATGCCAACAATATCCTCCATTGGCATTGATGGAAACCCTTGAGGACTGCATTGTTCTACTTAGATCTCTAATTATAGCATCCATAAGGAACCTTTTCTCCCCCTTTGACATGAATGTCAAAGAAAACATGTCCCCCCTAATCTGTTGCAGTACTTTGTTGGAGGTATCAAATATTCAACCAATACATACTCCCCCTAACAAGATGGACCCTCTTATTTGAGTTTTGCAGTGTATTTGTATCTAGCTTACAGTCTTCTCCTTCTAATTCTTGGACCTGTTCATCTTTAGCTTCAACTGTGTCCTCTATAGTAGACTCAATATTTCTCACCTCTCTTACTGGGACTCCTTCATCAACATTTTCTTGTCATAACTGAATGATTCCCCCTATCACTCTTCTCTGATATTCTATTACAACAATTTCATTTTTCTTCCATGATGCCTACAATCCAAGACTCTTATGACCATATGCATCACAAGAAAAAACCATTACAAACACTCTCATACCTTCTTTCCCTTTTTACAAATGAAGGACATGTGTTAGACTTCTTAGGAGTACTGATTTCTTCCTTGTTGTATCCAAGACCAGATTTTTCATTTGGTGAACTCTGACTATCCAAGATCTTATCTAGGGTCATGGAGTTGTTCAGGAACTTGATTTTGGTGTTTGACTTCTCAACCTTCACAACTTCTTCTTCCGGCTTATGACATGATTATTCTTCTACTTCTTCTTTTCTAGCATGGGAGGATTCAATATCACCATCATTATCTGTCCTTGTTCCTTTAGCCACCACTTGTCATGAGTTTACATTTTTCAGCTTACAATCTTTGCATGTGAACACTGTTGGCCCTTGACCAAGTTTTGAGGATTCTTGGTCATGTTTGACCTAATTTTGGGACTTCGACAGGCTGTCGAAGGCGAAGCAAGGGACGAAGTGGAAATCATAGGATCTTGGCCCCTTTTAGGGACCTTTTGGGATTTAGGATTATGTAACGGGTATTGGAATGTCGGCCCATGGGTTCACCCATGATTAGGCCTATTTTGTATGTATAAATAGATATCTAGGAAATGTAGAAAGAGGCCAGTGTGCTAAGTGATAAACAAATATTTGAGTGCTAGAGTTGGATCTACGTGATCAAGAGTTGTAAGTGCTTTGGTGCATACTGTATGAGACTTGAAGAGATAAGTGCAAGTCATTGTAAGAGATTGTATAAGGTTGCATGCTTATATCTACTCAGGGAAGGAGGATCTAGCGAGCTGCACAGATCTCATGTCCTCCGCGAAGTAGGGTTTTTGAGGCTCTGTGCATATAACCTATTGAAGAAGATAATAAAGAAGACAAAGATTTGATGGATGTAGCCTCGGGGTGGGGGTGAACCACATATATGTTGTGTTTCTCTTCTTTGTGCAATGTGTTGATGTGTTTATATGTTAATATGCTTAGTGATTTAATATATATGAATGATATGTCGATGTATAGTGCTTAAGAATATGGATGGATGTTAGATCTGACTTATATACATGTGCTTAGTTCTTGAATCTGTTAAGTTCTAATCTGTTTCGTCATGCTAAGTGCAGTTAGATGTTAGATATGGTTGAGTACTACGATGCTCTGTAATTAGGGTTTAACTGCGCTGTAACTAAGAATTGAATATCGATGAATGTTAACTTCTAAGTTCTCTATTAAGTGTCAGAATCACATATCTGTGTCCCAGCTAAGGTTGCAGACACTGGAGTCCTGCAACCACCCCTTCCTCTACCTCAGGTGAGAATTCATATGCTTTGCAGGTGTTGCCGAAAGGGATGGTAGTTAGGGTTTTGTTGGTGCGATGTTGTAGTGTTGAACCCTAGGTCTTCCCCTGTGCCAACAAATGGTTCTATTGTCGGGACCTGAAACTGTGATTGTTGGGAATTGAAGAAGAAGAAGCTTTGTGTGAAGATCTGACTTGATTTGTGAAGCTATGTGCTAAAGAAAGAAGTATGATCTGAATAAAAGAGGTAACATTTGAACGCTTTGTGCTCTGATAAAGGTAAGAGTAGTGATTTTTTTTAAGATCTGGGAGCTTTGTGCTCTGTTGAAGATAAGATTAATGGAATTTTTTGTTTCTAAAGTATGGATCTAGGCATATTTGATAATATTTATCCTACCTTGAAAACTAGGGCACTGATAGAAGAAAGAAGATTTGATATGAATAGATATGATAAGAATAGTGAAAGATATGTTATACCTATGCATAGAAAGAATGTTTGGACTAACAAATGGATGCACGATCCTAGAAAGAATTTTTTGCAGGTTAGCTACCATGATCCTAGTGCACAGTATAGGAAAGGTTGGGGATCATTTAAGAGAAAGAGAGGATTAACCCTTTGTTACAGTTGCAGAAGACCGGGACATATGGTTAAGAATTTCCCTGGTAGAAGACCTAGTTGCCTCTGTTGCAAAGCTATGGACCATGAAGTATTGAATTTCCCTAGAATGGTTGCTAAGGTTGAAAGGATGAATATGAAGAAAGAAGACCACGAGAAAGATATAGCAAATGAGATTATGACAGAACCACAGAAAGAATCAGAGAAAGTATGTCTATAGATGAAAGAAACCCTGAATGACCACCGACATATCAACTTATCAGAGATCTTCAAAGAAAAAGAGTACATTGAAGTAAGAATATGAGACTTTGACATTGACTATGTTCTTGATGAGGAAACACAGGTGAATTTCATGACCGAAAGAAATTGGGAAATTCTAGGAAAGCCTGCTATGATTCATTCATTGGGAGGAATGGGATTATTCAGAGGAAAGTTGATCAACCTATGTGGAAATCTCACCCAACTATCTATGAGTGCCAATGGAACTTCAACAGAGGAAGAATTTGAAGTTGTTAAATTTATTGAGGTTAGTGCTCTATTTTATATGTTACTAGGAAAACCTTGGATTGAGAGAGATCAAGCCAGAAGGAAAGAAGAAGAAATCTTAGAATAGAAGAAGCAAGAGTTAAAAGATTTCATGACTAGGAGGATTGCAGACTTGATTGAAGAATAGGAGAACTGAGCGAAGCTATTTAAAACCAAAGACTTGGATGTTGAAGTTGAAATAACACTAGAAGACCCATAGAATACTGAAGTACCTTCCCCAAATAAGGAAGAAGTATTACCCTTGAATTTTAGGAAAGAATCTCAACAGCGTGAGGTTACTCTGCCGAAAAAAGATAAGAATCAGAGTGGAAAAAGAAATTCTGAGACGAAGATCACTGGAAAGAAGGATAGAAAAATAAGTAAGAAGAGAACTAAGATTGAAAAGTTACAGAAGGTTCTCAAGGGAACATCGTAGAAGGAAAATTTGCAAAATTGGAACTTCGTCAGGATATTAGAACAACGTCACATGACACTTCACCATGGCGAAGCAATATAGCCATTGGGAACAATATAACTGTTAGACTAACAACCTGAATGAAAAGAAAAGAATTTATGGTTAGACAATTTGCCACCAGACCGTTGGGACCTCGCCGTAATAGACATAACTGAGTTAATGAAGGCTTCTCATCCGTTGGAGAGATTCATTTCCCAGTTATTTATTTATCCTGTCTCACCATGCACTGAGAACACTTTTTCTAACCATGAATTTCAGCCCTCATATTAGTTGATTCTCTCACAGTGATCATCGTGCTATTGCCATCTATCCCATTGCATTGAAAGATTACTCTTCAAACCCAATGTTTTCAACCTTGAGCGTGTATGTCGGATGAGTTCAACACAGTACAGAAAATTGTGGAGAAAGTTCTCATCGACCTCATGAATGAAAGAGTAATGTCAATGTATATAGGTATACAATCATCATCGATGAGAGGAGTGCAAGCCTCTCCGTTGACTGCTTGCAGATAGAGGCCATCCCAACCGACAACAAAGAAGAGAACCAAGCACAGAGACAACTTAGCCAATGCGAAGTTGATCCTGTCCAAATTTTCAAATTACATCCCACCTCCGGCCAGGGCAGTGAGTCGAGATAGTGTGCCAAGATAATTCGAGTACAACATGGTTACTACGTACCTCCCTAAGGGGTTACGCGCAGTTCGAGCGTAGTAGGATAAGATCGCAGTGTTGAAGTTCAGTGACTTCAACCTCGAGGATCGCAATAAATATAATATGCTCGCCCCATATAAGTACCTAACCAAGATGAAGGGGAAGAATTAAAATATAATACCTTAGCCCTGGATGATGAAACTTGCACAGTCCACTTTGTTAAACGTCATGAAAATCCCACACTTCGGAAGGCACCAAGAAGTGAATGCCTATGTCAAGCTGATACTATCATGTTACCATGGCATCTACTTATGGCTAGACCATCGTATCACAGTAAATATGACATTGATCCATAGGATCACATGGTTGAGTATGCAAGGACCTGATCTAGAGGATTTCTATCTAGGAAAATCCATAGATCATGCACTAGCACATAATATCAAGGATACATACGACGATGTGGAGAAGGGGACATGAGGCTACAAGGTAGACTCCATCCAGAATGGGGAATTATTCCTTGCATGTCAGTTAATAGTTGGAAATATGGTGTGAAATAATAGACCCACGCAGGTCACGGGCTTTGTCGTTGACCTCGCAGTGAAGTGTGTAGAAGGTTTACAGATGAACTAGGTGAAGTACCTGGTGAATCAACTGGAGCTAAACTGCCACAAAGCATAATATTAGGGCTATGAGTTCCACTTCAGCTAGCTCCTGATCTTTATTTCCTTTGTTTCCTGGGAGATGTCAGAAGGTGCGACCTTCCTGGATATTGAACCTTTTGATCTGCTTGCTGCGAAGTTTTCTACCCTTTGGTATTAGAGTGATATGAAAAAATAGTGGAATTCGAACGTTGTTTTTCATACCTACTACCTTCAGCTGAAGAGAGCCATAGAAGAAGAAACTCACATGACTCTAAACACCTTACAGATATTCCGACCTTTGATGAAGTTCTACGTATATCGACACTTCATCCACCTTATAGTGCGAGACGATGAACATAAGGAGTAGTTGCAGTAGTAATACAAGCTCACAGAAGAGGATCTTGAGGATATCACTAAGGATGGGTTGTAAGACCTCCTTATTCCAGCAGACCCTGCAGAGATGTCTGACCCTGACAGCTTAGAAATCACGCATGGTACACCCAGAACCAGTCAAACAAAGAAGACCGAAGAGGTCCAAGACCTAAGCAGTGCCTCAGGAAAGACTGCTTCACTATCACCTAACCGAGGGGGTGAGGAGGAATAAATAAATGGCACAAGAGCTGAACAGAAGCAAGGTGAAGTAACACCTCCGAGAGATGAGACCGATCCCCTAAAGAAGAGGAATTTTTCTCCATCAAAACCTTCTTCCCAGAAGAAATCGAGAGCCACCGTGACCAATATGAAGACCATGCTTACTATTGATGACTTTGACTTCATCAAACCAGCCCTCAACGACGCTTCATTGGAAATCGTGGAAAAAAAAGAAGCTAAGCAGGAAGAAATGTATGATAGACTTAAGGTCGAGTTCTGAGGGGTACAACATGCCCTTCGTTCCAGCCGCTCAATGTCCATTGTGCCCCTACCATTAGGAGAACCAGAGTTGGGGGATGAGCCAGCCCAACTCCGTCGATTAGCTGATGCGGTCAAAGCTCGTCTTCGTTGTGCATAAGAAGAATCGGAACAAGCTACCCAGACCTTGAAGAAAGTACAAGGTGACATTGTAGAACAATGCAAAATTGCAGAACAGGAGAAGGTTTCTCTCCAGACCAAGTTTGAAGCAGAGAAACAACAGATGCAACAAGAGAAAGAACAATTGCTCGTAGAGGAGATTGAAGTAAACAAAGCAGTAAATAGAGCCCTTCGCTCTGTGAAAGGCTTAGAGCTACAGGCTGATGACTGAGTCACACACCAATTAGAGTAGCTCACAAAAGCTATCCAACAGCTACAACAATGAATACCATATTTAGAGCTCCTCACTATACCTGACACCCCGCAGGATGTAAGGGACCAAAGGGAAGAAACTTCTCGAAGCACAGTTGAAATAATAAAAGTCCTTGCCCTGGAATGCAAGAAACTAAGTGATAAAAGTGCCCAAACGTATGAACAAAGCACTGAGGATCCATAATTGAAGGCACTGGAGTCACAACTCCAAGAAGAGAAGTATCAAGCAAAGACAATATAGGCGCAGTTGAAGCCCCTATCACAAGTGGAAATAATGAAGCGATCCCAAGAGAAACACACTACCCAGTAGTAGGTCCATACTATTTAGAGTAGAGTTATGGAAGTAACTCAGAGGTTCCAACCTTTACAGGATGAGGCTTAGAAACTGTTCACAAAAATAAAAGGTCGAGGAGAAGAACTGCAGCAAGTTGTTACTGCAGCTAAACAACACCTAGAAGGACCTGTCAATGAAGAAGTCATACAAGAGTTCACTGAATAGGAGGTTGTATCATATCAACAAGTCAGAGAAGCTAGATCCAAGCTTAAGGCTTTTGACGCAGACCTAGTCAGATCAGAGTGACTCAGGATGAGTCACAGGTGAGTGTTGGGGGCATGTTGGCCCTTGAATAAGTTTTGAGGATTCTTGGTCATGTTTGACATAATTTTTGGACTTTGATAGGATATCGAAGGCGGAGCGCAAAACGAAGCGGAGATCGAGTGATTTTGACCCCTTTTAAAGCCCTTTTGGGATTTGGGATTATGAAACGGGTATGGGAATGTCATCCCATGGGTTCACCCATGCTTAGGCTTATTTTTTATGTATAAATAGATATCTAGGCAATGTAGGAAGAGGCCAGTGTGCTAAGTGCTAAAAAAATAGCTGAGTGCTAGAGTTGGATCTATGTGATCAAGATTTCTAAGTGCTTTGGTGCATACTGTATGAGACTTGCAGAGCTAACTACAAGTCATTGTAAGAGATTGTAGAAGGCTGTGTGCTTAGATCTACTCAGGGAAGGAGGAGCTACTGACCTGCGCAGATCTCCTATCCTCTAGGGATTAGGGTTTTTGAGGCTCTATGCATGTAACCTATTGAAGATGCTAATAAAGAAGACAAAGAGTTGGTGGATGTAGCCCCAAGGTGGGGGTGAACCACGTATATTTTGTGTTGCTCTTCTTTGTGCAATGTGTTGATGTGTTTATATGTTAATATGCTTAGTGCTTTAATATAGATGAATGATATGTCGATGCGTAGTGCTTAAGAATATGGATGGATGTTATATCTGACTTATATACATGTGCTTACTGCTTGAATATGTTAATTTCTAATCTGCTTCGTCATGCTAAGTGCAATTAGATGCTATATATGGTTGAGTACTGTGATGCTTTGTAATTAGGTTTTAACTACGTTGTAACTAAGCACTGAATATCGATGAATGTTAACTGCTAAGGTCTCTATTAAGTGTTAGAATCACATATATGTGTCCCAGCTAAGGTTGCAGACACTGGAGTCCTGCAACCACCCTTGCCTCTACCTCGGGTGAGACTTCATCTGCTTCGCAGGTGTTGCCAAAAGGGTCGGTAGTTAGGGTTTTGTTGGTGCGTTGTTGTAGCGTTTAACCCTGGGTCTACCCCTATGCCAACAAACACCTCTTCATATAATCTGTCACACATTTGACTTGTACTAAGTAAATTGTGTTTCAGACCATCTACAAGCAGAACATTATGAGAATTTCCTTTTCCGTTACTCAAAATCACCATCCCTTTATCCTTGATTTTACCTGGTTCATCATTTTCAAAGATCACATTTCCTGTTTTTTTTTTTTCTTATAGGCATAAGCTTATTCTTTTCTCTAGTCATGTTCTTGGAACATCCACTGTCTATATTCCAGGAGTCCTTTTGTTTTTGAGTTGAAATTACTCGACCAAATTTTTCACTATCTTTCCTTTTCCATGTTCTTTCCTTTCTAGCTAAGACCTTTATCCTTGGATCTGCTTTGTAATTCTTCATATGGAAGTTTTCATATTTGTGGCTGAAGTTATGAAAGTTATAGCATTCAAGCTCATTTTTCAATAGGTCAAAGTGATCGTTGCAACCTTGTCTACACATTGACTGTTCATTATTTCTTGACCTCCTCAGTTGCATTTCTCTAAATGTAATTTGACCATTTGCAATCTGTCGTTTTTTGTTACTTGGTTGTCTCATTCTTTGTTGTTGAAGATATTTATTCCTTGGGTGTCTTGATTTCTTATGTCTAAATCTTAAGGAACAATTTACATCTTTGTGGCCAAAGTTATAATAGTAGAAACAATATCTATAGAAAAAAACTTTGTACCTGGAAAATGGTTATCTTATTTGAGCAGGTCGATTTCTTCCATGCTGATGATTTCATTTAGCGGAGGGTGTATTATTTCTTTGTTTTACAGATTCAGTTCTAGCACCTTTTTCTTTACTCCTTCTAGGCGGTTGATTATCTTCCTTTGTTTCTGCAGGTTTGTTGTTGTCATTGGTTGTAGATTTGACAAAATTGATGGAGTCTTTGTTGCTTGGTTGACCACTAGTTGATCCCTCTTCATAACCCAAACCAGTTTTCAAATTTGGATTCCTTTTATGATTCATAATGATGGCTAATCCTTCTGAAGCTTTGATACTTGACAGATTTTGATGATACAAATCTTGAAACTTCTCCAACTCTTTCCTAGTTTTCACTACTTCTTCTTCTAGATCTTCACATCTTGCCTTCTTTTCTGATAATTGTTGTTTCATAATGTATTCAATTTTCTTTGCCTCTTCTAATTCCACTTTTAGCAGGGCAAAGTCTTCATCAATTTTTTTACTACCTTTCTTGAACTATATCAACAATTGCTTTTGCTTTCTCTTCTTAAGTCTGAGTCTGTCAATCTCTTCCAAAGCTCTGCTCAACTCTCCCTCCAAATCAACCACTGCTTCTTCATAATTAGCATCACTTCCTATTATTTTATTATCATAATCCTCTTTGTCCATAAGCATGAAGTCATTTATCTTATCTGCACAGGAAGAGTCACTATTTGTGTCTTTTGAAGAGTCACCATGGTTTACACATAAACTTTTCTTTTTGCCAAACCTCTTGGGTTTGTACTTCTCTTCTCTTTTAGAGTTCTGATCCTTCTTCTTGTGTGGACACTTATATGCAAAGTGACCTATATTTCCATAATTAAAATATTTGAAAGGAAACTTGCCTTGGTACATGTCTGATCCTTTCCTTAGTCTTCTCACAAATATTGCTTCAATTTCATTAGCCTCAGAATCCCCATTCTTGTCTTCTTTAAATGATGCTTCTCTAGTGGTATATTTATCTTTACTAATCCTCATTTCATAAGCATTTAGAGTTCCTAGGAGTTGGTCAATAGACAAAGTCTTAAGGTCATTCAATTCTTCTATTGTAGAAACTTTTGGATTGAATCTATTAGGAAGATATCTTAAGATCTTTTGAACTGGTAATACGTCTTCAATCTTCTCACCAAGACCTTTCATGGCATTCAAAATCTCCTTGACTCTTAAGAAAAAATTATTAATTGTCTCATCCTCATTCATCTTTAGTTGTTCAAACTGTAATCTATAGGTTTGAATCTTGGCATTATTTACCTTCTCATTACCTTCATAGTTTCTAATGAGCTTGTCCCACATTGCTTTGGTAGTTTCTAAGTGCATAACTTTTAAAAAATCTACTTCTGCAAGCCCACTCAAAATAGAATTCATAGCCTTAACATTGAAGCTAAATTCTAGATTGTCATCCTTGGAAGCTAATACAACCAGCTTTACATAACCAGTCTCTACCACATCCCAGACATCTGCACCTAAATCCATTATGTAGGTTCTCATCCTAACTTTCCAGAAGCCAAAGTTGGTTCCATTGAATAAGGGGGGCTTATTGGTTGAAGTTCCTCCATAGCTAGTGATGTCTAAGCTCTAGGATCTACCCTTAAATAAATGGAACTTGCTCTGATACCAATTGTTGGACAACTGAGAGGGGGGTGAATTAGTTGTTATTGTTCTTAAACAAATATGCTTCTTTTAAAATCTTTACATAACACTCAATGGAAATCACAATAATGTAGGGAGGTAAGAAATAGAACATCCAACATCACTCACACACATGAAATATACAAAGGCAGATATTTCCTGAGGAAAACCATAAAGGGTAAAACCATCTTCTTCTTGATATGATAAGTAATATTTATTTTCTGTACATTATCATTCTTATGAGAACCAACTCATTGTGAGGCTACCACCTCTATTTTGCAAGATGCAACTTGTTGAGAGCACCAAATCTCTGGTTTCCCTATCACCTACTAGAAGGGAGCACCATCTCCCTAGTTTCTCTAGAACCCACTATAAGGAATCACCAACTCCCTAAGTGTTCCGGAACCAATTGGATGGAAGCACCAACTTCCAGTCACACAGGCACCGACCTATATAACAGAGAACAAAAGTTATCCCTTGCACCACCTTGCCACCCTGGTTTTATGGCTGCAACCAGATGGAAGCTACAACTCCTTGTGTTCAAGCACCTACTTGAAATTCTAAGGACACCAATCCTACCTAGCACCTCCCTTCCACCCTGAAATATTAATCTTTTCTTTTAATATCTTTATCATAGTGATACAACATTTATCTATGGCTTACTAATCTCATCAATGTTCTGCTACACTTCTCTGCTCTACCTGCATCAGTGTCTCTCACCTCATGTCTTCTGCACTTTATGTTCTTCTCTCATATATGAATTTTTGTTCCTTGCTTCTTCTGCAATTCTGCTCTTGCACACTACATGCTTCTACCTACATGAATCACTCTCAACATCAGCACTCATCTCTTCTTTGTTCTACATTTTTATACTCTCTGTGCACCTTCTACATACCTCATGTGCAATGCCTCTACATGCTCTTTACATCATCATTGTTATGACCTACAGGTTGTTCACTGCAGATCCTCCTCACACTTACATAACTCGACAACATAATCCCTTCACTTCTCTATTATGCATACATTTCTCACATCGAGTCATCTCCTGATCATGATGGCAACTCCTTGTCATCCCTGGCGGTTAGCTCCATGCGTTCATGCTCATTGGGTGTTATGAAAATATTTCTTAGATTCTTTGGGAATTGAGACTCTTCATCATGTCTCTCAGTTACAGTCAGTCAACTATGGATTCTTTGGCTTCTACACCCATTCTTCGCGTGACCACTGGCAGTGACCAAGCATTTATCCAAAAGGCGCTTCCTGATTTTTGTCTAGTGAGCACTGCATCCATTTCACGATATGATATTGGGAGATGAGCTTCATGTGACCAATGGATATGACCACAACCCTATTCAAAAAGGCATTTCATGATTTCTCATTTTGGGTGATCAGCTACAAGTCACCTCAATTTTTCCTGACTCACGATCTATGAAGTGCATCTTAACAGCAAGCTATCTGCTCTCTTAAATTTCATCGATATGACCTTGGCTATGAACATGGGCCAAGAATTTGAGCACTTCATGTTTCATGAGGTTGTGAACATCGTCGTGCCTGATCAATGACCCATGACATTCCTCAATCGGCGGTTGTGTTCAAATCGTGACATCGTGTGTCGGGTGTTTGAACATGAGCCAACCATGTTGTTGCTGACTATATATCTTCCATAATGGAAGATATATTGACACCTGTCCTCCTTGATCTACAATCAGGATCTCCTCCATGAGTCTGGACTTCAGGACTTTCAATTCTCAGACTCTCGTTTTCTCCCGGAGCATTTCACCTGGAGTCCACGATCCAACGACACGTGTCCCTCTCAGATCAATGGTCACGATCTCCTTCGTGTCTTAGGACTTTAGAGATTTCAATTCTCAAACTCTCGTTCATACTTCCTTTTATTTTTCCCAAAGATGACAATACACTAATGCGTGTCCTCTTAAATCCAATGGCTATCCTCCAATATGGGACTTTGGCCTTCAGGACTTTGGGTCTCTAGGAAAGTATTGGTGGTAAAAATCTCGAAGAAAAACTCTCAGAGTGATGTAACTCTTGTGTCACTCGATGACGTGTCATCAGTCGATCAACATCCACATGTGTTGGCAGGTTTACATTTGGGAGTGAGATTGTCATTGATGGAAAGAACAACAATGGCCAGAACAACAATGGAAAACAGGCTCGGAATACATCGTAAGTCCAGACAGGAGGAGCGCACAGATCGAGGATAGATATTGAGTGTTATATCCGAGCACGGGGTCCAACCATCGTTGGATCTGGGAGAACCTACACGTTCTTTTAAGTGAAAGGAGAAGTGGGTTTAGAAATCATGGAAGAAGGAGGACTGTCCATCTTCGAGCAGGACACGTGGTCATGGATCAGCATTTCGCTGACTGGAAATTCAAACAAATGAGGTTCTTTAACCTCTTGAACTCGTGATATGTGAGATTGCGAAATGATCCAGGTCATTGAAGCCATAGGACACATGGTGAATGATTGGAATTTCACTGATTGAAAGGTCAAACGCACGAAGTTCTCTACCCTTCTAGATCGCGAAACGCAAAATGACGAAATGATATGGACCATTGGATATAGGTAGGATATGGAGCATTGGATGCATAGGACACATGAAAAGTGATTACGATGAGAGTGGAATATCGAAATTTTTCACATCAAGAAATCCAAAGACAGGAGGTTCTCTAACTCCTTGAAATCGTGATATGCGATATCTCGAAATGATCTGGACCATTGGATCGAGGTAGGTTATGGAGCATTGGATGAGCAGGACATGTGGCGAGTGGAATATCGCCATATTGGGGATCACGACTTGGAGTGTCGAGACATGTCATGTGCTCTAACTACTTGAACTCATGATATGAGAAGTTGCAATATAATCCTAGTCGTTGGTTCAAGGACAAATCTAGGAGGTGAACGTGGCAACCACACAGTTCATTCCATGTCGACGAGTGGTCATAGGCTGTGGTGTCGTGATGTGATAGGGGAAGGAGAGAGACTAGGTGGAAGACACTTGACACAAGAAGGAGAAGGCGGTAAATGGAAGAAGTGGTAAGAGGTTTGTGGAGGGGCCCATACAAAACCACTCCATTCTGGACGCCCCCCCTCCCATTATATACAGAAAGGTGGAGGGGGTCAAAAATTGAACCTCAACTGCACATATAGGATCTTAAATCATGACTGTCCAAACATGCGTGCTCCATTTCAGACCCCCCCGTCCCCCACGATAAAGGCAGAACGAAAAGGGGGGTTCGTAATTAAATCTCGACCGTTGATCTCATCACGTGAATACTGGCCTTCTAGATCAACCCGCTATTTAATGAAATGCGCATTTTGTGAAATACATGATCAGGTGATAACAAATAGAGATGACGAAGAATATCGATACATATGCTAGTGGTTTGAAGACTCATCATAGATTCGAATGACAGACAGAAGTGGGTCGAAGACTGTTACAGTTAGCAAAGGCTAAGGAATCTCAATATAATGCCTAGTGATGATGATCGCATGGGGATAACCACCAGAGAAGCTGAAGAATGGTGATAATGATCAGGTATAAATTTCGACACTCAGAGAACATGCAGAACAGAGAGAGGGTGTTGAGGCTCAAGGAAGTGAAGTTGTGGAAGTGACGAGTTGCAGTGAATGTCCGAGGAGGGAGAATGATGGTTATGCAAGAGAATGCAGAAGGATTGCGGGATGGGATGAAGAAGACGCACAACATGTATAAAATAAAACACATAAAAAAGAAAAAAGGTTGTTGTTGTGAGTGGTGTATATGTGTAGAAGCATGAGGTGCAGGAGCTGAATCATAGAAGAAGGAAAAGAAGAGAGATGCATATATGTGAGAAGAAGAGAAAGCCGAGATGTGAATGTTGAGACAGAGGAGAAGATCATAAAGCTAAAGAGGATGCAAACAGGAAGACATTCATGCAGGAAAAGCATAGTAGCATAGCAGAACAGTGATAAGCCTGGTAAGCCAATGACAACTATTGAATCACTGTAATAAATTTAGAGAAAGAAAAGTTTTATATTTCAGGGTAGTTGGGAGGTGCAAGGGAGAATTATTTTTATTTTCTATACAAGTTGGTGCCTGTGTGATTGGAAGTTTTTTCTTCCATCCAATTGGTACTGGAACACTTAGGGAGTAGGTGCTTCCTTCTAGTAGGTGCTAGAGAAAATAGAAAGTCGGTGCTCTCAACAAGTCGAAGCTTGCAAAACAGAGGTTGTAGCCTCACAATGTGTTGGATCTCATAAGTATGATAATGTACAGAATGTAAAGATTACTTATCATATAAAGAAGAAGAGGCTTTTATCCTTTATGGGTTTCCTTAGGAAATATTTGTCTATGTGCATGAATGATGCTAAATGTTCTATTGTTTACTTCCCTGGATTATTGAGATCAACATTGAGAGTTCTGTAATGAATTCAAAAATTGATATAATTGTTTAAGAAAAGTAACAACTGATTCAACCCCCCACTCTCATTTGTCCAACAACGTGTCACTTAGATTTGTGATTTCCACATACCTAAAATGCCAAATCAACATGACACTTGTCATTGTTTGATTGCACCACATGTCCTTGCTGACATAGTCTTCCACGTGTCCTTCTCGAATCAACGGTCCTCTTTATCCCTTTGATTGACAACTGTGATCAAAATCGTGATTTCGCGTGTTGTGCATTTGGATGTGAGTCAAACCTGACTCTCCTGACTTTCGATATCTTGAAACAATGCTTGACAGATCAACAGTCCACAATCATTTGTGATACGATGACCCAGATCATTTTGGGATTTCTCATTTCACTAAGTTGGAGGAATACTCACCTCCCTTCTTCCGAATTTTGATTTTCCAAAACCCGCTCTGTTTATGGATTAATCCGTAAGTGCGGACACGAACCGATCTCCCTAGATCCACCTGGATCTAGAACAAAACAGGACAGAATACTACTCTTTCCCTAGATCTAGTCTATTGAGTGAACTAAGAGATAAAGGAATATGGACATACCTTATGAACGCTTTCCTAAGTCTCTGTTGTTCCAAGCTTTGCTCCGATTCTCTTGCTCCGTTCAGATCACGACAGAACAAACCAATCAAAGTAAAGACAAATTAATATATTCAATAGCTAGTCTATACATGTGATCAAGGAATCATGTAATAAAGTGACATCATCTTTATGGGAAAGGGACATATTACTGTATTGATTAATTGAAAGAGAAACTTACAACCTGAGCCTTGATGTCGTAGGTCTCCTTTCGATGGCTCTTAGCTCTGACACATACACTTGCTCATGTATGAAGAAAATCAACCACTTGTAATGACCTTGTTGTAGTCTCTAACTGTTGTAGCATCAGTTCTCCATACAGGCTTCTAACAATTCTCCAATAAATCTGTTGTTAGCTTGCTTATGCTTCACCTTTTCCATGAGCCATCTCCCCAATATATAGAATAAGATACATTAGTTACTTGGATAGGGAATGATCCCAATATATCTGGAAAGCCAGTATTTTGCCAACCATTCGAAAGCCAACTCATCCTTCTAGAAGGATCGAGAACTCATCCATTTTCCTTATTTAATACCACGTTCGCACCCTAGCCTTGAGTACAATGTGAGAAGTTCACACCCCAGATGAGAGCAGACTGCGGGAATGAAGCATTCTCGCAGGAGAGTATATATGTAGCCTACGAACTATCTTTAAACTATGATTTCTGGAAATTGATAAGTGTAACCTTTCTCAGGAAAATGTTCCTATGGAAGAGCTTGATATTTCATCATCATGACATTATCATAAAACCATGATAATAACCAAAATTGTGGATAACAGAATGCCCCCAAAAGTCTGAGAGTGGAATCAATGACAGTCGATGGACTTTGTAAGATGCATGTGTGTGTCAAGAACCAAAAACACATCTAATAGGAAACCTGCAAACATCCAAGCATCAGCAGAATATAATATGTATCCCTTCTGAGGTAGGCATTCCCATACTCAGATCACAGATTGATGACATCATAAACAAAGATCATGGTCACCAATCATACACTGTGGATCCATGTAGTCATAGCATAGCCACCTGAATACACTGTGGATCTATGCAACAAATTTTAGTCAGGACAACATAGCCACGAAATATACACAGTGGATCTATGTGTCGCAAATAATACATACTCCATCGCAACCTGGATCAAAAAGATAATATCCAGGGTCTTCAATCTCATCGCCCAAAGTACGAGTCTGACCATGTGATTACATGTGTCAAAGTCGAACATGGAAGAAACCACTTGATTACCGGTCATTGATGCCACCGTTAACAAGTGCGAGGGAAATCACCATTAATGTCAATGACTCCCAAGGTACTGCAGTACAATCTATCGACTGTGAATAAATGATTTGATGTCGAACAATCGACAGAATCTTTCGATCAGGGGTCACTGATGTAAACCCACTGTCGAAAGAGAGGAAACTTGCCATTGAGGCATGCAAGCTCCAAGGTACTGAATGATTTCTAAGTCTCAATCCCGGATAATGTGCTGATGTCGACGGAACAAGACTCATCACAGGAGGGCCTTGATGTATCCCCCATCAGTGACACGAAATGAGTAACAGAGTTTGAAAATGAAACAGAGTATGTGACAATTGGACTTTGGACACAGGGAAGGCCGACACGAAAGAATGGATAACTGCAGATGGCCGACTCAAGTAGAGGTTTCAGATAGACTTCTCTTGAACATATGAACGACACGACCAATGATTTGGCAGCATTGACTCAAATACGACATACGGAAAGATCTTGTTATCAAATCGAATTAGAGACAAATGGATTACCCAAACCGACTTCAGATGATGAATAAGGAGTGTCATGTTCAAGAGCGACTCTTACTGCCAATTAATGTAAAGACAAAACATATCCCTTTCCCAAATTTTCCCCCACCATTTCTGGCAAGTACCTCTTTATTTTTACGCAAGCTTGAAGAGGATCACATATGCTTGTTGATATAAGCTCATCCTTCGGAGGAGTCCCTCGGAGTATTTTTAACGAACCCTAAGAAGGAGTGGTTCGGTCCCATTACGGGTCAGTCAATGTTTGTTTAATGAGTCCAGAGATAGTAAACTCGGGGGTTTTTCATGTTTCAAGAGTCTGAAAAACACGTAAAGAAAACTCATATCCCATATGGGCCTTTCAATGTTTGTTTTATGAGTCCAAAGAAAGAAAACTCAA
>ML776600.1:350193-449691 GCA_009831015.1 Picea engelmannii
GGCCTAGAAAAACATCTTAAAAATGGAAATTTAACCAATGAAATGACAAAATGAAACCATGAAAATGTTAAGGACGAAGAACCTACCTTAATGTCACAGACGGCTCGCTGAATGGTCTCTCGTAGCTCCCGCAATCTAACGCCGAACTCGGAGGGTAAAGGAGGGGTTTTTTGGAGCTCAATAGTGGAAATGTCAAATGGTATGGTAAAAATAATATTTACTCATTTTATTTACTTTTACTATATCATGTTGGGTTTTTTATGATGATTTATCAACTAAACCCTAATCACTAATGTCATTTTGAGTGAAATTCTTGCAGGCGTGATGATTTTGACGATTCAATACAGGGATATGGACATGTTTTTCTTCCTTATAGCGTGTTTTTGATTGTTTTTTATGGTTTTTACATAGAATCTCGAGCGTTGTTTTTGTCCGTTCTTGCGCTCGTAAATACATGAGAACGTGGTCGAGCATACTTTTATCACTTTTTCGGGCTCAAAAAGGTTATACGAAAAAGGAACCCCCTAGAGTCCTCTTTAAGCTCTTTTTAGACTCTCTAAACATGAAAAGATTGCCGAGCAACCTTGCTATTTTCACGCTCGATAAAGTATTTGAAGTAAGCGTCTTGTGAGCGATAATTTATCTCTTTTTCAGTCTCGTCTAGACTATTTTACGAAAAAGGAACTGAGAGAGTTCTCTTTTAAGTGTTTTTCCAAACTCTATAATCTTGAAAAACGTTCGAGTTTTCTATCTCTGGACTCGTTAAATAAACATTGACAGACCCGTGATGGGACCAAACCACTCCTTCTTAGGGTTCGTTAAAAATACTTCGAGGGACTCATCCGAAGGATGATCTTATATCAACAAGCATATGTTATCCTCCTCAAGCTTGCGTAAAAATAAAGAGGTACTCGCCAGAAATGGTGGGAGAAAATTTGGGAAAGGGATATGTTTCATCTTCGTATTGATTGGCAGTAAGTGTCACTCTTGAACATGACACCCCCTATTCATCATTTGAAGTCGGTTTGGGAAATCCATTTGTCTCTCATTCAATTTGCTACAAGGTCATTCCCTGTGTCGTCTTTGAGTCAATGCTGCCAAACTATTGGTCGTGTCATTCATATGTTCAAGAGAAGTCCATCTGAAACCTATATTGAGTCGACCATCTGCAGTTATCCAGTCTCTCTGTGTCGGCCTTCTCTGTGTCCAGTCCAACTCACATCGTACTCTATTTCACCTTCAAAATCTGTTACTCATTTCGTTTCATTGATGGGGGATACATCAAGGCCCTCCTGTGATGAGTTTTGTTCCTCCTGTGACGAGTTTTGTTCCGTCGACTTCAGCTCATTATCCGAAATCAAGACTTAGAAATTATTTGGTACCTTGGAGCTTGCATGCCTCAATGGTAGGTTTCCTCGCTTTCGACAGTGGGTTTACATCATTGATCCCTAATCAAAAGATTCCATCAGATGTTCGACTTCAACTCATTCATTCACACTCAATGGATTGTACCATGGTACCTTGGGAGTCATTGACATCAATGGTGATTTCCCTCGCACTTGTTAACGGTTACTCCGCCATGTTCGACTTCAACACATGTAATCACATGGTTAGATTCGTACTTTGGGCGACGAATTTGAAGACCCTGGTTATCATCCTTGTGATCCAGGTTGTGATGGAGTATGTATAATTGGCGACACATAGATCCACAGTGTATGTTTCGTGGCTATGTCGTCTTGATTTGCAATTTCTCGCATAGATCCACAGTGTATTCCAGTGGCTATGCTATATTTGGACGGCATGGATCCACAGTGTATGATTGGTGGCCATGACCCATGTCTATAATGTCATCAGTCTGTGATCTGAGTATGGGAATTCCTACCTCAGAATTGATATATATGATATTCTGAAGATGCTTGGTTGTTCGCAGGTTTCCGATTAGATGTGCTCCTGATTCTCGACACACACATGCAACTTACAAAGTCTATCGGTTGTCACTTGTTCCAACACTCATACTTTGGGGGGAATTCTGTTACCCATGATTTTGGTCATCATGATGATGTATTGATGATGGTGTACTCAGACTCTTCATAAGAACTTTCTCCTGATAAAAGTTACTTTCTTCTCTTTCCAGAAATATCATTTTTGGAAGAGGTTCGCAGGCTACTAGTATATTTGCCTGCGAGAATGTATGATTCTCGCAGGCTACCTTAAGCCAGGGTGCGAGAAGTTCACACTGTGTTGGACTGCTAGGGTGCGAACTCTTTCTTAAGCAAGAAAAAAGATAAATTCTCGATGCTTCTAGAAGGGAATCTTCTAGAAGGATGAGATGGCATTCGAATGGTTATCTAAGTACTATATTCCCTGATATTTTGGGATCATTCTTATCCAAGTAACTAATCCATTCTCTCCTATATATTGAGGGAATTATCATGGAAAAGGTTAGAAGCAAACAAGAAAGAGATTCATTGGAAAATTAGTGAAAAAGATTGTGTAAAGGACTGATGCTACAGCAGCTAAGAACTCCACCAAATTTATCAAAGGTGGTTGATCTTCTTCATGCAAGTGAGCAAGTGTGTGTGTCAGAGTCAAGGGCCATCGAAAGGAAGTTTGAAACATCAAGGCTTAGGTTGTAATATTTTCTTTCCATCAATATGATACAGTAATATGTCTCTTTCCCATAAAGCTATTTCCACTTTATTGTATAACTCCTTGATCATATACATAGATTGACTGTTGAATAGATTGTTCTTTCTTCACTTTGGTTGGTTTTTGTTGTCTTGGTCTTGACTACACAAGAGAACTGGAGCGAAGCAGGAGCAACAAAGACCATAGGAAGCGATTATACGGTATGTAAGTTGTTCTTGCCTCCTAGTTCATTCAATAGTCGAAATCTAGGGAAAGAGTATTATTCTGTCTTGCTTTGTTCTAGATCTAGGTGGATCTAGGGAGATCGATTTGTGTCCGCACTTACGGATTTATCCAATAACAAAGGTGAAACACTTGGACGTATGTACCCTTTCTTCAAAAATTCCTCCAACTCCATTTTTAATTATTTTGACTCTGGTGTGCTCATTTTGTAAGATGTTTTTGACACTGGGGTAGCTCCTGGCACTAAATCAATTGAGAAATTTATCTCCCTTCTTGGTGGAAATCCAGGTATTTCTTGGAATACATCTTCAAATTCCTATAGTACTGAGAAATATTTGAGGCTTGGCCCCTTTGTATTATCTGGCTATTCCACATGAGATGCATACAATTGACATCCTTTCCTAAAGTGTATTTTTAGTTGTAAGGCTGAAATCTCCCTTATAGAGATAGGTCCTAGAATTCCTTTCACAGTGCTATGTTTCCCATTTCCATCAAGACAGGTAAATGTCTTGTTATGACAATATTGGAAATCATGATGCTTGTCCAACCAATCCATTCTGATTAGAATATCATAAGACCCCAATGGTATGATATTTAGATCAATACTAGTATTCACGCCATTAAGACTTATGGAACAACTTTTGACCATATCATGGATTCTTCTTTTGACCATATCATGGATTCTTCTTTTGATTCTGGTGGCTAACTAAACCAAACTTTTTTTTTCAAGTTTACTTTTCTCCAAACGTAATCTATCCACTATCTTAGGATCAATGTAGCAATGACTTTCTCCTGAATCAATCAAAATAGAAACAAGTTTATTTATGATCTTACCTTCCACCTCGATCGTATTGGACCGGTACTTTGCTTGTCAATCATTTAAAGTTTCATACATTCTTCCCATATCTTCGATTGTTGTATCCTCTTGGATGTTGTGCACATTCCTCACTGTGTCCTTTATGTGTGGGCAATCCTTGCACAGGTGATCTTCCTTGCATCCCCAACATTGGATTGGTGGTCTTCCCCTTTTTCCCAAGGAATCTTCTTTCTTGAAATCCCCCTTAGCATATTGATCTTGATGATTTCTATTAGGCTCATTCCTATTGAAGGGAGGTTTGACTCCTTTCCTCCTTTGATCAGAATTCGCATTATTCTTGTTCTTCCAATATTTATGTTGGGATTCTCTTCCCTGGCCTTGCTCATATAGGTATCTAGCCTTCCTGATGGCTTCAGTCACAGTATAGGGTTCATCATATTTGATCTTTTCCTTATCAAAGGATGGAAGTCCACATAGAAATCTATGCATTTTCACTTTCTCATCACCAATGAACCTAACATACTTTAACAATCCCAATAAATTCTTCTTGTACTCTACCATAGTCATGCTTCCCAACCTGAGTTCAAAGAACTCCTGCATTTTATTGTCATAGAAATGCTTTGAGAGGTACTCCTTCTGGAAGTACTTCTTGAACTGCTTCCAAGTGATACTACTTTCATTAACATGTTCCACTTGCTTCATTTGGCCCCATCACATTGCATCTTTCACATTTAAATTGTAGGTGGAAATCCTAGCTTCCAGGATGGATGAATAGTTATGCAACTAAAAAAATCTCTTGAGCCCAAGAAACCATGCTTCGGCATCATCTTCCCTTTCTCTTTCACCATTGAAGGAAGGTGGCTTGAGCTTCCTCAACTCTCCTTGCAAACTATCTACCTCTTGTTTCCTTCTTTGGTTTCTGACAGGAGACACCTACGGACTACTTACGGGATATTCTAATGCATAAAACCTTCTTTCTGGGTAAGGAGGTGAGTGGTGTCCATGAGATCTGCTAGAACTTCTGGAATAACCAACTCTTCCACGATCATCCCTTCTTTCATGGAACCTGCCTTCTTCCTCTTGTATTGAGTTTGATCCCTTATTCATGTGTGTCTGCAACTGATTTAAGCTCTACAACACCCGAGCATTTATCTAACTTTTCTCTCTCATTAGTCTCTCGTTGTCTAATTTGTATCTCTGCACTTCCATCTTCAGGCATCTTACCATTTCTAGTAGCGTTTCCTGCTCTCCTTTTCCCTTGCATCCATTGGACTCTGTCTCTGCATTACCAACTCTGGTATTTTGGCCTTCAACCTCCTTATCATGACTGGAGGCTCCCCCTCATTTTTCCATTTCCTCAATATGCATCCTAAGTTGATGTGCTTAAGCCCCTTAATTCTATAAAATGTGCAAGTGACCATTTTGTTGGAATTATACATACGATAAAAAAAAATTCCAAACCATGCTACAGGTCTCTTTATTTTTTTTTGTTCATGAAGATCATATCTCCATTCTCCAGAAAATAATAGTGTCATGTTATCCTTGGCTGACACAAAATATCATCATGCACAAGCGCTTCCTTTAAACCACCTTCCTAGGTGACCATGACTAGAAACCATGGATAAATCCTTCCTTATCACTTTTATATCTCAAAGACAACCAATTTGGCCCTTAGCCCTCCTTTGCTCAGCGCCCAATCTACATATGACCATGGCCATGACCCTGTTCTTAGCTGCAAAAGCGCTTGTCTAGAGCTTCAGGACTTCAGATCTTTCAGCCAGGACTGGATCAACAGTCCTCATCCTCTTTCATGATCAATGATCGAGATCCACTTTGGGACTCCTCACTTCGTGAGTCTCAACTTTCCTCACTTGCCTCCTCCTGGAACACCTTTACCTGAATTTCATGATCTGCCAATGAGTGTCCTCCCACAAATCAATGGTTGTGAATCGCTTTGGATCTTTGGGCTTCGAAAGTTTCAAACCTTCCTTCTGCACTTTATCCTAGAGTGATTTTACCCGAAGTTGATGATCATTTGATGCGTGTCTTCTAGAATCAACGGTCGATACATACTCTGGCCTTCAGGAGCTTTTGACCCAACGCAACCTGTCACATATTTCCCCTCTGGAGTGCCCAATCTCTGGACTGCACGATCTGTCTCCATGTGGTGAAATACTGTAAGAAAACACATGGCCCAATCAAGTGGGTCACACATGTCATGTTCTAACTAACTTTTCAATACTCCAAATGCTCAAAAATTACTCACATGTGGGGCACATCCCATGTGTCCACGTCATCCTAGGTGACATCTACCAGTGACGTCACTTCAGAAATTTTGCAGTCCACATCACCTCCTCGTGACATCATCATGCCCCATCACTTTGTCTCTTCAAGCTTCAGGACTTTGGGAGTTTTCCATGCTAGCACACTTCCAATTCTCCTGAAATCCACATTTCCAAACTGGAAAATATGTCGTCATGTGTCCTCCTGGATCAGATGACTAAGATTCACTTCGAGTATTCACCTGGAGTCCACGGATATGCACTGTGTGTCCTCCTTAATCTAACAATTGAGGCTTACTTCGAGTATTCGGACTTCGAAAATATAAAATTCCAAAACTTATCTGGCCTCACTCAATTTTATTCAAAGCCCTAGATTTGGTGACACTTGGCTCTTGACAGATAAATGGCTGAGATCCTCTTGGATGATTGGACGGTCGATATTTACTTCAGATCTCTGGAACTCTGGGCTTCAGGAGTGTCAAATCTCAAATGAAAACCTCTTGAACAAATTCCTCCATAGTTACTAATCTACTGACATGTAACCTCTTGATGATCAATGGTCAGGATCTACTTCGGACGATCTGATAGTCGACATTTACTTTGGATCACTAGCTCTACGGGCTTCAAGAGTTTCAACTCTCAACTTCTCCTCACTCACTCTTTACCGAAGTGATTTCACCCGGAGCACACAATCGATTGACACGTTTCCTCCTATGGATCAATGTTCCCCAACTACTTCGACCTAATCAACAAACCATGGCATTCCTCAATTGACGGTTGTTTTCAAATCATGACTTTGTGTGTCGGGTGTTTGAACGTGAGCCAACCATGTTGTTGCTGACTGGATATATTCTAGAATGGAAGATATGTTGACACCTGACCTCCTTAATCTACGATCAGGATCTCCTATGCAAGTCCGGCCTTTGGGACTTTCAAATCTCAGACTCTTGTTTTCTCTCAGAGAATTTCACCCATATTCCACGATCCAATGGCATGTGTCCCTCTTGGATCAATGGTTGAGATCTCCTTCGTGTCTCTGGACTTCGTAGATTTAAATTCTCAAACTCTCATTCATACTTCCTTTGATTTTTCCAGGAGGTGATAATCCACTGATGCATGAACTCTTAAATCCAACGACTTTCACCCTCTCTGGGACTTCGGCATTTGGGTCTTTGGGCAAGTACTGGTGGTAAAACTCTCGAAGAAAAACTCTCAGAGTGACGTAACTCTTGTGTCACTTGATGACGTGTCATGAGTCAAGCAGCTACATCATGTCACTCAGATTTGTGATTTCCATGTACCTGAAATGCTAAATCAACTTGACACTTGTCATTGTTTGATTGAGCCACGTGTCCTTGCTGACGTAGTATTCCATGTGTCCTTCTTGAATCAATGGTCCTCGTTCTTCCTTTGATCAACGGTTGTGATGAAAATCACAATTTCGTGTGTTGGGCATTTGGACATGAGTCAACCCTAACCCTCCTGACTTCCGATATTTTGAAACAATGCTTGACAGATCAACGGTCCATGATCATCTGTGATCTGACAACCCAGATTATTTCAGGATTTCTCATTTCTCCAAGTTGGAGGACTACTCACCTCCCTTATCCTGACTTCCAATTTTCTGAAACCCGCTCCAGATCAATGGACCACATCCCTCTATGATCCAACAGTCCAGATCTTATCGGGACTTCATGTTTCGTGAAATTGGAGGAATACTCACCTCCCTTCTCCCGACTCCCGATTTTCCAAAACTTGCTCCAGATCAATGAACCACATCCCTCTATGATCCAATGATCTGGATCTTATCAGGAATTCACATTTCACAAATTTGGAGGACAACTCACCTTTGACATTTCCAATTTGTGAGTCAGCGAAATGATGATCTCTTGCCATGTGTCCTCTAGATCCAACAGTTCAGATCTCATCATGATTTCACATTTCACAGAGTTGGAGGATGGCTCTCAGCCTTATCTTCTTTGAAGTTATGCTGGATTCAACGGTTGTTGGTCCTCGGCGCTCAGATCCAATGGATCAGATTTGTACTTCTCCTCTGTGCTTTCTCTAGTCACTGGACTCTGATCTAATGAACATCAAGTATTCAGGATTGGTGATCAAATGGCCACTATCGCTCCTCCTCCTGAGCTTTAGCTTTCTCAAATCTCTAAGTGTCAAAGGTTCTGCGAGTCTTGATGAATTTGGGTCTCGTCTTCATTTCTAAGAACGTTATCTCTCCTGAGCATTGGTAATAAAATTAACCTCAGCCCTGGCGCACACTTGTGCTCTACATGCAACTCTGCGCTATTCATCTTTGAGCTTGGATTGCACATTGTTTTCTTCTTCATGTGAGATTACCTTTGATCCTTCTGCGAGCCACAACCTTTGATCCTTCTGTGAGCCTTGATCTATGGGATCTCGTTTGTGCATATCAGAATGCTATCTCTCCTAAGATTTTATGTTTGCATATTGTTTTCTCTTCACCTAATCTTACGTTGTTCCTATTTTTCCATCGATGCACACTCTGATCTCGCCATCAATGACAAGAACATGCTTCCTGTAATCATGCTATCATTGTTGTTGTTGTTTCCATCAATGAAAAGCATACTCTACCTGTAAACATGCCAACATTGGGCACACTGGCCTTTTAATAATTGTTTTGGGCACTCTGGCCTCTCATCATGGTAACAATACATTATTTAAAATGGGGGTTCAAAACCTGGGGTGTTACATCCCCTCCCCCTTATTTTGGCACTATCCTCAATGCATATACAAAATAGAGATCAAAATCTCAGATTTATTCAAAAAGATGCAGGTACTTTTCCCACATTGCATCTTCATGCTCCCGGGTAGCATATTCAGGACCATAGTAGGTCCACTGAACTTTTACCAGCTCTATAACTCGATTTCAGAGCATTTTGACTTTTTTTTCTAGTACTCACACTGGTTGAACCTGGAAATATCCCTCTGTCTGTACCTGAATTAGATGGCAATCAATAACATCGTTAGGATCATGTACATATTTCTTTAGTAAAGAGACATGAAATACATTATGCACATTCATGGAAGTAGGCAATGCAAGCATGTATGCAACTAGACCTATTCTGTCCAATATTTCAAATGGACAACAAAATTTGGCTTCCAACTTTGTACAAGTACCCAATTTCAAAGAGATTTTCTTTGGCTTCACTTTCAAAAGTACATGCTCCCCTACTTTAAATTCTCTAGTTGTCTTGTTCTTGTCTACATAAAAAAAAATTATATCCTGAGCTGCCCTTAAATTATGCTTGATCTTGACCACCTGGTCTTCCATCTCCTTGAGAAAATCCATCCCAAGTACCACTCTATCTGTTGGGTTGTCCCAGATTACTGGAGTATCGCATTTCCTATCGTACAAGGCTTCAAATGGACTCATTCTCAATGAAGTTTGATACCCATTATTATATGCAAACTCAACCAAGTGTAAGTTATCTTCCCACTTAGATGGCTTATCCATCACATACATTCTCATCATGTCTTCAATTATTCGATTGAATCTCTTTGTTTTCCCATCTTCCTGGGGATGATATGGTGTGCTAAAATTTAGATTTGTGCCAAATAATTTAAACAATCCCCTCCATAAATTGGAGGTAAACTTTGTATCTCTGTCCGAGACAATTTTCCTTGGTATCCCATGCAACCTAGCAATTTCCTTCATAAATTTTTTTTCAATATTAGCCACTGTATGTGTTGTCTTCACAGGAACAAAATGAGCAGCCTTTGTTAATTTTCCAGCAACCACCATGATTGAATCATGTTGCTTATTCATTCTGGGTAATCCTGTGATGAAATCCATGGTGATCACTTCCCTTTTCTTCTCTGGGATTGGAAATGGCTACAACAAACCCACTGGGTGCCTATGCTCAGCCTTCACCTTCTAACATTCCATACATCGATCGATGTAATCAACAACATCCTTCTTCATTCCCAACCAAAAGAACTAGCTTCTTATTGCTGTAATTGTTTTTTGGTAATTGGGATGTCCAACATAACGAACATCATCCATTTCCTTCACTACCAAATTCCTTAGTTCTCCAGAACTAGGAGCATAGATTCTATTTTTATGCATGAGTAGTCTGTCTTCCTTTATCTCATACTCTTTTATTTTCTATTGTACATCTCCTTGTGGTAGGTTTTCCCTTACCTATAGGTAATGGTGTTCTGTAACAAGACCATCTAAAATTTGTCTCTTCAAGTATGACTAACGCATATTGACAGTAGTAGCATGCATGGTATGTACTCTTCTACTAATTTCATCGACAACTTTATTCTCCTTTCCCTTGATATGCTTGATATCAAAGTCATATTCACTTAAAAATTCCATACATATTGTCTGCCTGACATTCAAGGTCGGTTGTTCAAAAACATTCTTCAGTCCAATGTGGTATGTCCTTAATTCAAATTTCTTCCCCATGAGATAATGCCTCCACATCCTCAAGGTGTGAACAATGGCAGCAAGTTCCTTGTCATGTGTGGCATAGTTCCTCTCATGATCCTTAATATTTCTCGACTCATATCCAATGACATGTCCATTTTGCATGAGGAATGCCCCAAGTCCTTCCTTACATGCATTTTTACATACCACAAAACTTTTGTTTGGGTCAACAATGTTTAACACAGGTGCACTAGTAAGTAATTCCATCAACAAATCAAAATTATTTTCACACTTGAGTGTCCATTCAAATTTAGTTCCCTTGTTTTTCAAAGAAGTGATGGGATGAAAAATATTAGAGAACCCTACTATGAACCTTCTATAGTAGCCAGCTAATCCCATAAAATATCTGACGTCTGACACATTTTTCAGTGTTGGTGTTATAACCCTAATTTGCACCATACATGCTTACCTAGTATCAGGCCATCTCAGATCCCTTATTTGCCAAAGCACTGCTGAACAACTCTTTAAAAAACCTCTTTTATAGGGTCCCACACACCCTACTCCATTACTACATGCGTGTACATGTTAGCTGACCTCAAATAGCCTGCGTGGACTGACAAAAGCACGAAAAAAGGAAAGTTTTTGATGAAACACATAGCTTTGGGTGAGTTAACTGAAACTCCTGGCCATGCATGGCCGAGGGTTCGTCCAAATACCTAGCTTATTCTAGCCTATAAAAGAAGGGTTAGGTGTCCTATTTGGAGGAGTAGAATAAGAGTAAAGAAACTCTGCCCAATTGCACATTCCCATTGTCCCAACCCTTTAGCCATCCTTGTGCAAGAAGAGATACAAAGAAAAGAAGTTGGAGGACATTTGAAGAGGAGCCTAGGATCAGTATTCGCGAAGCAGTGGCCGATCTCGACATTGTAAGTTGATTAATTAAATTTAATAATAAAGAAATGCTTTTCCCATCCCACTATATGAGTTCTTCATAGTTCAATAAATATATGTTTGAATCTCTAACCCATTAGTCTGTAGGTAGAATGCATGTGTAGTTTGTTGCTTGTTTTGTATGGAAGCCAACCTTTGGAGGAGAGCTGCCAACAAGTGGTCAAGAATGAAGAAGGATTGACATCGACCATCTGGAACAAGGTATGTTGTTCTAACCATGTATTCACTAAAAATAAATGGGGATTAGGTCTGGGGACGAAGGTAGAAAGTAGGTTTCTTTTGGTCATATCTGCATGCATAATATAACCGTATTTGCTAGTCCGTAGGGGGATTTCCCACCACAACAGAGTTGGCCACCATACTGGGGAAGTCTCTAGGGTTCCTGGGAGTATTTTTGGGTAGTTTTAAAAGACTGGTTTTCTTGCCTGTTTTTTGAAGTTTTTGCAAAGTCTGAGCTAGTAGAGAGTCTAGTTTTCCATGCCAGTTATCTTTGTTATTTGCTTGACTATGTTTTTTTGAGACCCACAGAGGTAAACGCGACCTACATAAGGTCTGGACGCGTGTACCCGTGCCCTACTCTCTTACAGCCCGCATGTAAACACTAGATGAAGAAGTAGCAGTAGCGTGTAGATTCCAGAAAATTTTTGAGGCAGTCATCCTCTTCCCTGTCAGAATCAATCATTCTCAGGGATTTTCTGGAATTCTTTCTAAGTCTTAGTTGTTTGCAGTCTTGTCTTAGATTGGTTTGTTTTACATTTTTTTTTCCTTACGTTGTTTGTTTTTTCTGTTAAAGAGAGTGTCTAAGCCTTCAAGAGATCCTGGTTATCAATATCAGTGGTCTCTTTCTGGTTTGGATTGTTTGTTTTTAGTTGTTTCAAAGTTTTAGAGATACACATGGCCTGTATAAGACCATCACGTGTGTACACACCCTCTGGCTCTAAACAGCTCGCGTGCAGACGCTTGCTGTTGGATTGTCAGTAGTGTGTTTGTGCAAGATAGTTTTTGTTGAGGGTAAGGCAGTCATCCTTTCCCTTCACAAGAGTTATACCTCTCAGGTTTTTTAATCTATGTCCTAGTAGTCTGTAGCTTAGGGTTGATCTTAGCCTTAGCTTGCTTTTTTCATTTAAAAGTTGTCATTAAAAAATTTTCTTTACAGATTTTAGACAAGTGTGAGAGTCATTTTTTAAGTTGCTAGTGTGTGATTTCTTGAAGTCAATCTTTGTGATCTGCGATTAGGCTAGAATTGTTTTTCTTGGTTTTTTACTTGTTGGTATTTTTCCTTTTTTCTTTATCAGCATTTAAATAAATAAAAAAATCTCTTTAATTTTCTTGTTTGGTTGAAAAGTGTGATTTTGCATTAGTAGCCAGGGAAAAATCTTTGCTTTCTTAAGTTATTGAGAGTTTAATTAGATCATAAGTAGCTCATAGTCGATTGAAATCCTTCTTTAAGTTTGCTGATTCAAAAGATCTTAGAAAAATAATATAAAAAAAAATTGAAAAGTTGTTGAAAATTTGCGTTAAGTGAAAATTTTGTTTCCAGCTTTCTGTTCATTTTTTACTTTCCTCTTTCAAACATCATTAGTTTCACTTTCATACCCCTTGAAATAAGACAATCCATAATATTAACGCTAAATCTAAAATTTATTAGACTTTTTTGTTTGTAGGGTTAACCAACTAGTTCAGGATTGGGGCCTTGGATTAGGTTGGAGAGGAAACTCTTCAAGGCCATTAAAATCAAACATTAGAGTCTGAGTTAGGGAGTGTCTAAGTCCAGTATCATGAAATTTATCCGGGACCCCCCTCTAACACAAGGGATAAACACAAGGTCACGTGCGGAAAGGTATCAGAGATAACCCCTCCAAAGCTGGACCGATCGTAGTGGAGAACACATATAGAGGGCTTGTTTTGGGATTCTGTCGATTGCATTTGCCACGAAGCTTCATGGGTGTCGAATCCGTTCGAGGTCCTCAGTTGTATTCTGAACCACTTGATTTTGATACCCTTAATAGGTTTCACGCTCGATACCCTGCTCATTGTGGTCTACCTGACTTTCAACTGTACCTGCCTGGTGACTGTTCGCGCGCTGGCAACCTAGTTGCCTATCTATTTTAGGTAAATACATAGGTGACTGTGGGGGTATATCGTAGTACCTAGGAAAGACGTCGGGCCACGCTTTGCAGAGTATACCCAGAGGGTGCTTCCATTTTCGATTTTTGCTTGCACCAGTAAGTTGCTCTAGTGTTGGTTGTTGTAACTGTTCTTCCAATTAATTTAGTGTTTGTTTGTCTTATCTTATAGGGACTTTTTTTAGTGTGTGATTTTTTTTGAATGGTTAGACTACCCTAGTGTGTATTTGATATTCTCACATAGTGGAGGATCATGATCTCCACCGGTCACGAGGGCTTCTTGGCCTGCCGCCGGTTACACTGGAGCCACCCCCACCACCACTAAGGCAAAAGCTAGACCAACAAGGGTCTTTTGAAGCGACCGGGTCACAAGAAATTGTTCCTGACCAACATCCAAAGGAATCAACCATTTTAGACCTTGGAGCGCAAGATTTTGGTCTAGTTGAAACCTCCACCACTGATCTTTCGACACCCACCATCGTAATGATTCATCCTTATGAGTGCCAGAAAGTATCGCACACAGCAATGGAAACAAATGTTGTTACTCCTTCTGGGAATTCTTCAATTCCCAATACGGTTGTCACCATAGGAGAGTTTCCACCTCCTAACCCACTATCATCGGTATGTTCCACCATGGTCTCGACCCCCTCTACATTGCACAGTGGTCCGATCCTGTCTTTGGTGGTGGCCACAACCCCTTTCACACCAAGTGCGGCAGGGAGCTCTAACGCTCCTCTGCAAGGACACATGGGGGGAACTCCTTCTCCTTTTAATGCTTTCCATTACGGGGGAGGTCATATACCTCCTTCGTCCACTTCACTCGGTGGCTTGCATCAGCAAACCGTCGAGCAACCTGCACACCATAGTTTACTTGGAGTGAGGATTCAAGGACCACCTTCGTATAATATGTCGGTAGTTCGGCATCGTTTACTTTGTTCAATGTGTTTGGTAACAACACCTTCTCGTCAGCTACTTTCCCAACTGGGGGCAACCCTGGTTTCGAGCAACCTATTCCTATGCAGGGTACTATTCCTGCACAGGGGGCACACCCATGAACTTCTTCTGCAGTAGGGCCTTGCAATTCTTGGTAGGGATCAGTTCCCTCATCAGGAATACCGATCTGGGGTAATTATTTTCATAATCAATGGAACCCCAGACAAAGCACAATGTCTATCCCCATGGGACCGACATGGAGCAATCCTTCCCAAAGTCCTTCGAATGTAATGCATTCCCAACCATCTATGTCCTATTTCGTAAATCCATCGATGATGTCTCCTCACACACAAAATCCATATGCTGGCCATGGCCATGGCTTCTACCAAAATCTGGGCCAGCAGCCAAAATTTTCCTGGCAACCTGGTGCTAGTCAAAGTCCAGGCCCCTTTTTCCCAGGTTATCACCAACAACCCAAACTAACCTTCCTGAAAACCTTGCATTTGCAAGACTTGACAAAGTTGTTGAATGCCCCTATCTGTCACAATCCGCGTTGGCCTCCTATGCCGACGAAGTTCCCTTCGAACATCCCAAAGTTCGAGGCCAAGCCTAACGAAGATCCAGGAGATCATGTGACTACCTTCCATCTTTGGTGCTCATCTATCTTGTTGAAAGATGTCTTCGTACAGTTGTGATTGTTTCAACGTACTCTCATTAGGAGTGTCGCGAAATGGTACATTGAGCTCGACCTCTCAAGATACTCTTCCTTCGGTGAACTAGCGATGGCTTTCCTAAACCATTTCCAGTTGCCTATGAGATAAGACGTTGGCAACGAATTGCTGGCCAATTTCTCACAAACTAAAGAGGACCATATCTCTGATCACATTCGAGAATGGAGACGCAGAAAGAGTTTAATTAAGGTACCAATCCCACCAGCATTCCTGCTCGAGTGGTTTCTTAAGTCTTTGGTCCCATAGTTTTCCAAAGATGTCGCGACGTCGGGAGTATTTTCCGAAGAAGACGCCATCATGAGAGCTAAACAACTTGAGCTAATCTATTCTCAATCTAGTTTATTATATGAGATCTTTCCAGATGCACCATGCTCAATACTTGATAAAACCAGACAGAGAGTTGGACCACATGTCGATGGTATTGTTGGTTCAACACAAACAACGCCCGCTGAGAAACTAACGAATCATTTGCAACAATTGTCTATACAACACACAATTTCTAGCCAAACTACTGCTTTGGCTGCTCCCCCTACCAAAACATCGGATGTATGCATAGTGAAATCGACTAATCGAAAGGCCACCCAGTAGCCTGAAGGAAAGAAAAAACAATGAAAGAAGGGTAAGGGGGATAAAAAACCTACTGACAATGCTGGCAGGGACAACACTGAGATACAGAAGGTGAGGTATCCATGCAACTTGTGCATGGAAGACCAAACAACCCATCTATGTCCTCGGCTTGCAAACGCCCAAAAGTTTGTGGCGCAACAATAGCCTGCTATGTTAACCAATCCTTTTCAACATGGGCAAAATCTAACTCAAGCCTTTGCAAGCACAAAAGGGGGCAGTCAAGGACCCTCTCTGTCTTCAACCAACCCCACATCCATGAATTCATATATTGTGAAGGGTGATTCTTTTATATCGACTAGAGCACATGACTATAGTAAACCAAGCACTTCTGAGAATGACAAAGAAGTCGAAATCCCATCTCTTCCTCTACAGATTGAGAAGACGTTGGGTGAAACAATGTCACACATCCCCAAAGGTGTGTTCAAAAAATATTTTCACAACCCAAATGCAAGGGTCGCCCAAAACTATTATGTGGTGGAAGATTTATCAAAAACCCCTTGTGCGATGTATGCTTTGGAAGTCCTCCAAAGTTTCCCTTCGAAAAAGAAAGCCTTGCTAACTGCTTTAGGATCTACCAAGACCTGTAATCTGGGTACAATCATGATGGATACAATTGACCTAAAACCTCGTCTACCTTACAACGTAGCATTTCAGATAGTAGTGGCTTATCCCATGAAAAATCTTACTCGGAATATATTTCGCATGGTGGTTGATGAGAGAGCCTCAACATGTGTTATGTCACTGGCATGTTGGAAGGCCATTGGCCAATCTGTTTTGTCTCAGTCACCTACTCTCCTCACTACTTTTGAAAATCATTCATTCCAACCACATGACATCATTCCCTCTTTCCCCATGCAGTTAGGAGGGAAGACCGTGTGTGTCAAGGTACAGGTAGTCGATGCTCCCCTCGACTATAAACTCTTGTTAGGAAAGATTTGGACTTATGCCATGCAAGTTGTGGTTGCTACAGTTTTTTGGGTCTTTTGTTTCCACATGAGGGCCAGATAGTGACCATGAATCAATTGTCTTTCTCCAGACCTGACCCTTCATTGGGGGCATCCATTGTCCTGATGATCGATAATCCTCAACCAGGTGTACTCAACGTAGGGGTTGGTTTGTGCCCATCTTTGATGGGTAACTTTGATTACCCGCCCCCTCAAGGTGATATCAAGTTTATATCCAATCACCATAAGGTTGAGATTTTTCAAGTTTCATCATTCCACACGACTTACTTTGATGATCTGTGGATACTTCCTTCCCGATTGGCCACAATGGATGGGATAGGGCACCCAAGCATGTCCATGCCCTTGTCCATAGCTGAAGTAGCGTACTCTTTAGTCCAACAAGATTTAGCCAACACTGATCTAACTCCCGCACAAGAGTTCGATCCACTACTGAAGCCTATTTGGGCTCAGGGTTCTCTTTCTCACACTGATTCATTAGACTTATTCTTTCCCACTGATGAATCTATAATTGAGACAATGACTAGTCTAGACAAACCCTGGGAAGATCTTCATCATAAATCATACTTCCTCCCAGCGTTAAGCAGAATCGAAGCTGGAGAATTCACCTTGACTATGACGGGAGATAGGTCTTGTCCAATTAATCCCTTAGCTACACATGAGGTTTATGATGAGGGTAATATGCCAACTATCATTGAAACCTTACCGATCAATATCTCGTGAAACCCTGGCGTCATGGAGAATGTTTTCGTCGGATTTGACTTCTCCCCCAAAGATATTCAAATCTACACAGATCTTTTTCAAGAATTCTGCGATATTTTTGCCTGCTTTACGAGGAAATGCCAGGCATCAATCCAAAAATAGTTGAACATGAAATCATGACTTATCCAAATGCCAAGCCTGTCCTGTAGAAGCTTCGTCCAGTTAACCCCAAGAAATAAGCATCCATTAAGGTTGAGGTTGAGAAACTGTTCAAAGCCGGTTTTATCTACCCTATCCATTTGACCCAATGGGTGTCAAACCCCGTTCCAGTCAATAAAAAACAAGGCACAATTCGTGGATGTATAGACTTATGTGATTTGAACAAGGCCTATCCCAAAGATAATTTTCCCACACCATTCATCGACCAAATAATTGATGAATGTGCGGGTTGCAAGGCCTTCTCTTTCATGGATGGTTTTTTGGGATATAATCAAATACAAATCAAACCCAAAGACCAGCACAAAATGGCATTCTTCTATCCATTGGGGTACATTCACATATCGTAAGATGCCTTTTGGTCTCAAAAATGTTGGAGCCACCTTTCAGCGGGCCATGTATTTTTATTTCCATGACCTCAAGCATATAGTCGAGGCCTATTTAGATGATTTAGCATCTTGATCTTGCAAGAGAACAGATCATCCCACACACCTTCGACTTATCTTTTAGCGTTGTCGCTACTTTCGGATTCACTTGAACCCAAACAAGTGCAGCTTTTGTGTAACATCAGGATGATTGTTAGGTTTCATAGTGTCAAAAACAAGGATCATGGTCGATCCTCTCAAGGTTGAGGCAATAATTCAGTTCCCCCCCCCACACACAATCCTTCAACTTCAGAGTCACCAAGGCAAGGCGAATTTTCTAAGACACTTTATCTCCCACTACACCGAGATCACCAAGGGCTTTATGCGTTGCTTAAAAAAGACATTCCCTTTTATTGGGACGATGCTACTCAACGCTCTTTCTCCACATTGAAACATGCACTCACAACTGCCCCTCTGCTCCAACCACCTAACTATAACAAGGATTTATTATTATATCTGGCTGCAGTTGAGTCAACCATTGGCATGGTCTTAGTTCAGGAAGATGACTTGTTCTTAGAATATGTTATTTATTACCTGAGTTGAGGCCTCGTAGGAACGAAACTCAATTATTCTCATATCAAAAACCTTGTGTTGGTAGCAGTCCATGCTATTCAACGGTTCCGTCATTATGTTCTGTTTCGCAAGACCATCTTCATTGTTGTCGTGAATCCATTTTAGTACATGTTGACATGACTAGTAATAGGCGGAAAATTTAGTGGATGGATAGTCATCCTCCAGGAGTTTGACTTAGATTTCATTTTAGCGAAGTCCAAAAAGTCACTGGTCTTCGCATAACTTATTTCGGAACTTTCGGTTGAGTCAGGTGATTTTGTGCCCAAAGAGCCGACTATCAGAGGAGATATGTTTTTGATAACCTCTTTGGATCCCTGGTATGAAGATATACTTATCTATCTCCAAACTTTGAAGTGCCCCACCACTTCTTCTCGTGATGAGCGTCGATGCATACGCCATCATGCTAAGAATTATCTCATACTCGATGATACATTGTATCAGAGAGGGGTAGACTGCATCCTACATCGATGTCTCACTCACGAGGAAGAGTTATCGTGCTTAACGATTTCCATATAGGAACTTGTGGCGATCATTTGTCTGGGTTGGAAACCTTCCAAAAGATTCTACGAGCAGGTTACTTCTGGCCGACACTTATTAAAGATTGTATCGAATCGGTCAAGAAGTGTCATCTGTGCCAAATCTTCTCTCGGAAGATGAGGGCACGTCCCACTCCCATGTTTCTTGTCATCATAGTTGGTCTCTTCACCAAGTGGGGGATTGAATACACTACATGCAACCCTCCTTCAGCAAGGGGGCACCGCTATATCATCATAGTCATAGACTACTTCACAAAGTGGGTTGAGGCTATGCCAACGTTTAAATATGATGGAGAGACTGCATCTCTCTTTTTATTCAACCAGATAATAGCAAGGTTCGGTGTCCCAAGGGAGATTGTCACTGACCATGGCAGTCACTTTCAAAACTAGATGATGACCGAGTTAACGTCAAAGCTTGGGTTACGGCAGGAACATTCGTCACCCTACTACCCCAAGCAAATGGTTAGGTGGAAGCTGTGAACAAGACTCTTAAGACCATTCTATAGTGAACGATCAAATCAGCCAAGTCAAATTGGCATTTGATGTTATACTCTGCATTATGGGCTTACCGAACATCTGTTAAGACTACAACCGGTTTCTCACCTTTCCAACTCGTTTACGGGATGGAGGTAGTCTTGCCTATCGAATGTCAGATCCCGTCTCTAAAGTTGGTAGTACAGTTATTTCCAGACACTTCTCCACTTGAAGAACGGTTAGTATACCTTGAGAAACATCGTGATGCGGCCCTGGCCAACGAGGCTCACAAACATAAGGTCAAGTGTAAGTATGATAGGTCCGTTCGTCCTCAGATTTTCTCTGAAGGCGACCTTGTTCTGGTCTATGACCAAGATAAGGACCCCTTGGGGGCAGGAAAATTCAAACCCATGTGGTTCGGACCTTTCATCATAAAAGAGGTTTTAAAAAAGGGTGCTTATCATCTGGTTGACTTTGAAGGGAATTCTTTGGCGGAGCCTAGAAATGGGCTCTACCTCAAGAAGAATTACTCATAGGTAGGTTACTGTGGGTAACTTTTTGTAACATATGTATAGAATTTGTACTATTACTTTTTAGTTTCTTTTAGTGTTATGGAAGTGTCGTTGATGTTATCTTTCATCACTGTGGTAAATGTCAAGTGATTTCGAGGTGTTCATTGGGTATGCAGACGGTGCTAGTCGGCACACTCGAAGGCTTGCCTCTGCAGGTTGGGTAATCTTTACACCTCAAGGCCAATTATTATCTTCCGGAGGTATATGCTTAGGGACACCACAAATAATGTCGCCGAGTATGGTGTAGTTATTGAGTTACTTCGTGACGCTTTGTCATTTGGTATCTCTCATCTCCGGTTCTATCTCGACACTCAGTTCGTTGTGTCTCAGTTAAACAGAGTATACCAGGTTCATGATCCAACTTTACACCGACAATTCCTTAGGGTACGTCTCTTAGAATGGAACTTTGATTATATTACATATTTTCATGTTCCTAGGATATTAAACCAAGTTACAGATACTCTAGATAATCAAATTTTAGATTGGCATCTTGCACACATATGAAAGAACATTCACATAAACATGTGAATACATTTTTTGCACACATGATCCATAAGACACAAAAGACAAAAAAAAAAGACCATATATAATATCATAAAGTAACAAGAGTACATAGATGGATGCAAGCGCCTCAAATAATATGACCAATAATGAGTCACAGGGCTTATGCCCTCAAAAAATATATAAAAGTAGTGCTCATGGCACCTAAAAATGTCTAGCTAAGGTTAGGGCCTGTGGGCCCTGTTATACTGATCCACAACATTGGCTAAATTCCGAAACAACCAGACCCAGGTCCGTGGTTACCACACTACATGAGGCTGCATAGATGGTGGTAGGTCCTCAATCTCTAGCATCGGGACCGTGCGAGTGAGAGCAGTAAAGTTCTGCTCGACTTGTCTCAATACACTCTCAGCCTCCCCAGTTGGAATATCTCCTGCTACTGTTGGTCCCCCTGTGGCGTTAGGTGTGGCCCCTAGCCGAGAATGATGTATGTTCCTCGCATAGTTAGCCGGTCATACTGGTCCCACATCTGCACACAATGAACACATATCCGTCAAATACTCTAGTATAACAAAAAAAAAATGATATATATAATGAAAAAAACATAAAAATTACATGTGTTTAACAAAAAAAAAACTACAACAATGGAGATTTACCCATCTCCCCTCGCTCCTCACCAAGAGGTGCTGGTATCTCAGGGTCTCTCAAGAAATCAATCCCGTCATAGGGGCAATCCTCTATAACCGGGATCTGTTGTGACAACCACGTGAAGAAGTCATCATCGAGGGACTCATTGGTCCTTCCGCCACCTTGTCGCATCAGTAATACTTCCCATCTACACACAACAGGAAGAGAGGCTTGATGTCCTCATACCACTACTCGAGGACTAAAACTTGGAACTCTCTCAAAAAAGAACGAACACATAATGGTCCTGAATCCGAAGTTCCTATGCATCCACAAATGACCATCTATCAACTACCTTTTCATACACTCAAGCAATGTGGTACACCAAAAAAACTTGTGCATTTAAGCACTAGACTGCACAGTTCATCTTTGCATGGGACACCTCATGTAGAGCAGCAGAACCAGTAATTCGCCCAATAAGAAATACTATCGCCTGTAGCGATAAGTCAGTGATCTTGCTTATGGGCACCTGCGTGCTCAAGTGGTCTGTATCATCTGCACAGTATAGATCTATCAATTCCACTATGTTATGCAGCCCCGAAGGAAAAGTCCGAAAGTTGACTGGTTCCCCTCTCCTGGAGAGGCCAGTCAAAAAGTAAATGTCCTCGACCGTGGGCACCAGTGATTGCCCCTCTAACATGAATGCCTCTGCATCTAGATGCTAGTAGTCAACCAAGGCATTCAGTATCCTAGGTTGTGCCCGCACAAAAGGACATAGGAAAATCTTGAGTAACCCACATTGCATCAAAGTAGCCACAACATTGTGATCTTCCCCGACCAAGTCACTAACCTTTTCATGCTCTCTTTCTCTCCAGTGGACATACATCCTGCAAAACACCAAGGTTCAGGAGGGTTAACATTTTATTTTTAATCCTTTTTCATTCAATAAGGGGGTCCACGTGTGTTGTAATGGTGACAGTCACGTGTACACGTGGCATGTCCTGAGATAGACCGCGTGGACCTAGAGACGACCTTTTAAAGGTCGACAACCCGCTAAAAAATGAAACCCAATGCAAAACTAAACACTTAAAATGAAAGATAAGAGAGTTTGTACCTACTTGGTCCAGACATAAGTTCGTTTCATCCACTGTAGCTCCTGGAATCATTGCTTTTGACAAAGGGGTTTTTTTTGGCTCCAGAGTCAATTTCCAAATTAGCAATAGTGATAATGAGCTGCCAGCTTCTATTTATAGACTTTTCGGCCTCTTTTTGTCACTTTTTTTGTCTCCCTTATCATTTTTTTTATACCAAAAACTATTTAGAGTGATTCAGGAGTTGCATGGGAGGGATATGATCGGGTATTGGGACAATTGTTTTTTAGTTTTGAATAATTTTCGATGGTCCATGAAATTTTTTTTCGAGGATCAACTTGAGCATATAGGTTAGATTTCTACCCTAACTTTTGTTTCTCGTTGTCTTTTTCCTCTCATAGGATCGATCCCATCAGATTGTGACACGGAACCATCATATTTTCTTTAGAAGTGTCACGACTTGGTGGTAAATATTACCGGAACATGGATTCCCTAGGTAGATCCTGCTTGCATTATGGTATCTATGTTGTCTTTAATCACTGTAGGCTTGGGAGTCCTTTTAGTTTTTCCTAATTATGAGTTCGAGCCTCATTTGTACGTTTCCTTTTCACTCTTGACCTCACCCTCAGGACTCCCAAAAGATGTAACGAGTCTTCCTTTAAGCCCTTTTCAGACCTCTAAAGATGAAAACATTGCCAAGTGATCTTGTGGCCTTTCATGTTCGTTAAACTGAAATTTGAAGTCACGTCTGTCCGGCGGTAGTTTACCCCTTTTTCGGTCCGGACGGTCAAATGTACAAACAAAGGTATACTCTATGGAACTTCAGTTCTCTATAAGAGTACTCTCATTTATAATTTTATCCCTTTTTCGGGCTCGAGGGACTAAACTTATGAAGAAGGAACCCCCACGGAGTCCATAGTTAAGCTCTTTTTAGACTCCCTAAAATTGAAAAGATCGCGAGTGACCTTATTCTTTCACACTCGTTAAACTGTTCTAGAAGAACATTCCTGATGGAGTCCATAGTTAAGCTTTTTTCAGACTCCTTAAAAATGAAAAAATGGCCGAGTAATCTTGTTTTTATCACACTCGTTAAAATGGTTTTTAATAGACGTCTTGTTGGTGCTAGTTTACCCCTTTTTTCGAACCGACTAGACTATCTTCAAAAAAGGTACCCCAATGGAGTCTCCTTTTATGATTTTTCAGAATCTCTAAATATGAAAAACCACCAAGCTTACCTTCTCTGGGCTTGTTAAAATTACATCGAAGGACATTACCATTGTTTCTTTGTTAACCGCATTTGCATACCTTATACGCCAGCCTTGTAGCACTTTGCTTATGTGTCTTAACACCCTTGGCCCCTGGAGGATTTTTTCCCGAGTATCATTATTCTGAACATGAGTCTTTTCCTTACGCCTTGAACTTGTATGTTTGTAGCACTTGTTCCTCCATTGTAATGTAACATTCCTTTATTATTTTTCCAAAATCATTGAAAAAGACAAAAAAATCAAATATACCCCAAAAAGAGGAAGGGAAAAGTATTTTCTTTATTGGCAGCATAATGAGTCGCCCTTGGATAAAGCACATCTGTCCATTTGTTTTTCAAACTTTGGGATCTAGTACGACCTTAGGAAGCTATTCTCACTACATAGATTTGTGTCCTCCTCCATTTGGTTATTCTTCCAAACATATGGAGAGTTTGCATTGTTTCCTGCTTCGTGAACTTATGATTAATGCCATGTTGCCTAAGTCTCATAATTTGTCATGTTGTTGTCTAAGGGAAGTTTCTACCAAGCATGATTTGGCCCCTCTGCAATTTGTCTCTTGCCCTCATACCCGACCATCCTGAATGTCCAATCAAGTCCTTGTTCGAAATCAATCAAGCCTTCAGTCTGATCATCAATATTATCTAGTCCATGACCGACGAGTTGTTGAAGACCTCTGGGTAGTGAAGTCATACACTCATATTACACTCCTACCTTGAGTTTTTAATATTTTGAAGTTGTTGCTCGAGCTATGAAGATCTCATCTCCAGCCATCAGGCCATATCAGCTTCTAGAAGATGGATACTCTATATGTATATCTTTTTGATTTCGAGATGTATCTCCGCTATGTATTGTTTGCGGCTACACTTTATATAGTTATTTGACATGGATATACAGTGTATTTGATTGGTAGCCATGATTCTATTTTATCCCGATCATGGGTATTCCCGCCTCGGTGAGACATTTGTTATTTTACAAACAACACCTCCTGGTTCCTAGTCCCTGGGCTCACTTTTTCGGCACATCAGTAAAGATTGGTAATGTATTTCAGCCATCAGATGCTCTTATGACCTCACACATTAGGGGGCATCTATTATAACCCTAATTTGCACCATACATGCTTACCTGGCATCAGGCCATCTCAGATCCCTTCTTTACCAAACCATTGTTGAACAACTCCTTAAAAAACCTCTTTTATAAGGTCCCACGTTCCCTACTCCTTTACTACATGCGTGTACATGCTAGTTGACCTCAAACATCCCACGTGGACCGACAAAAGCATGAAAAAAGGAAAGTTGTAGATGGAACACACAGCTTTGGGTGAGTTAACTGAAACTCCCAACCATGCATGGCCGAGGGTTTGTCCAAATACCTAGCTTCTTCTAGCCTATAAAATAAGGGTTAGGGGTCCTATTTGGAGGAGGAGAATAAGAGTAAATAATCTCTACCCAATTAAACATTCCCATTGTCCCAACCCTTTAGCCATCCTTGTGCAAGAAGAGATACAAAGCAAAGAAGTTGGAGGACATTTGAAGAGGAGCCCAGGATCAGGATTCGCGAAGCAGTGGAAGGTCTCGACATTGTAAGTTGATTCATTAAAGTTAATAAGAAAGAAATGATTTTCCCGTCTCACTATATGAGTTCTTCATAGTTCAGTAAATATATGTTTGAATCTCTAAACCGTTAGTCTGTAGGTAGAATGAATGTGTAGTTTGTTGGTCGTTTTGTATGCAAGTCAGCCTTGGGAGGAGAGCTGCCAACAAGCGGTCAAGAGTGAAGAAGGATTGACATCGACCATCTGGAACAAGGTATGTTGGTCTAACCATGTATTCACTGAAAAAGAAATGGGGATTAGGTCTGTGGACGGAGGTAGAAAGTAGGTTACTTTTGATCATATCTACATGCAGAATATAACCCTATGTGCTAGTTTGTAGGGGGATTTCCCACCACAACAAAATTAGCGACCATACTATCGAAGTCTCTAGGGTTCCTAGGAGTATTTTTGGGTAGTTTTAAAAGACTGGTTTTCTTGCCTATTTTTTGAAGTTTCTACAAAGTCTGAGCCAGTAGAGAGTCTGGTTTTCCATACCATCTATCTCTGTTATTTGTTTGAATGTGTTTTTTCGAGACCCACAGAGGTACACGCGGCCTGCATAAGGTCTGCACATGTGTACTCACGCCCTACTCTCTTACATCCCATGTGTAAACGCTAGTTGAAGAAGTAGCAGTAGCGTGTAGATTCCATAAAAATTTTGAGGCAGTCATCCTCTTCCCTGTCAGAATCAATCATTCTCAGGAGTTTTCTGGAATTCTTTCTATGTCTTGTTTGTTTGCAGTCTTGTATCAGATTGGTTTGTTTTACATTTTTTTTTCCTTACATTGTTTTATTTTTCTGTTAAAGAGAGTGTCTAAGCCTTCAAGAGATCCTGGTTCTCAATATCAGTGGTCTCTTCCTGGTTTGGATTGTCTATTTTTAGTTGTTTCAGAGTTTTAGAGATACAGGTGGCCTGTATAAGGCCAGCACGCATGTACACACCCTCTGGATCTACACAGCTCGCATGCCCACGCTTGTTGTTGGATTGTCAGTAGTGTGCTTGTGCAGGATAATTTTTGTTGAGGGTAAGGCATTCATCCTTTCCCTTTATAAGAGTTATACCTCTCAGGTTTTTGAATATTTGTATTAGCAGTCAGTAGCTTAGGGTTGATCTTAGCCTTATATTACTTTTTTCATTTAAAAGTTGTCATTAAAAAAAAATCTTTACGGTTTTTAGACAAGTGTGAGAGTCATTTTTTAAGTTGCTAGTGTGTGATTTCTTGAAGTGATTCTTTGCGATCTGTGATTAGGCTAGAATTGTTTTTCTTGGTTTTTTACTTGTTGGTATTTTTCCTTTTTGCTTTATTAGCATTTAAATAAATAAATAAAATCTCATTCATTTTCTTGTTTGTTTGAAAAGTGTGATTTTGCATGAGTAGCCAGGGAAAAATCTTTGTTTTCTTAAGTTCTTGATATTTTACTTATATCCTAAGTAGCTCGTAGTTGAGTGAAATCCTTCTTTAATTTTGTTGATTCAAAATATCTTAGAAAATTAATAAAAAAAAAAAAATTGAAAAGTTGTTGAAAACTTGCGTTAAGTGAAATTTTTGTATCCAGCTTTCTGTTCATTTTTTACTTTCGTGTTTCAAAAATCATTAGTTTCACTTTCATACCCCTTGACATAATACAAGCCATAAAATTAATGCTAAATCTAAAATTTATTAGACTTTTATGTTTGTAGGGTTAAGCAACTAGTTCAGGATTAGGGCCTTGGATTAGGTTGGAGAGGAAACTCTTCAAGGCCATTAAAATCAAACAATGGAGTCTGAATTAGGGAGTGTCTAAGTCCAGTATCATGAAAGTTATCCGAGACCCCCCTCTAACATAGGGGATAAACATGAGGTTGCATGCAGAAAGGTAGCAGAGATAACCCCTCCAAAGCTGGACAAATCGTAGTGGAGAACACATATAGAGGGCTTGTTTTGGGATTCCATCGATTGCATTTTCCACGGGGCTTCATGGGTCTCGAGTCCGTTCGAGGTCCTCAGTTGTCTTTAGGACCACTTTCTTTCGATTCCCTTGACAGGTTTCAGGCTCAATACCCTACTCATTCTGGTCTACCTAACTTTAAATTGTATCCGCCTGGCGACTGTTCTCACGCTAGCAACCTAGTTGCCTATCTTTTTTAGGGACATACACAAGTGACTGTAGGGGTATACCACGGTACCGAGGACCGACATCAAGCCATTCTTTGCAGAGTATACCCAGAGGGTGCTTCCATTTTCGAGTTTCACTTGCACTGGTAAGTTTCTCTAGTGTTGGTTGTTGTAACAGTTCTTCCAATTAATTTAGTGTTTGCCTGTCTTATCTTATAGGGACTTTTTTTAGTGCGTGATTGTTATTGAACGGTTAGACTACCCTAGTTTGTATTTGATATTCTCACACAGTGGAGGATCATGAGCTTCTCTGGTCACGAAGGCTTCTTGGCTTGCCTCCGGTTACACTAGAGCCACACCCACCACCACTAAGGCGAAAGCTAGACCAACAAGGATCTTTTGAAGCGACTGGGTCACAAGAAATTGTGCCTGACCAACACCCAGAGGAATGGACCATTTTACACCTTGGAGCATAATCTTTTGGTCTGGTTGAAACCTCCACCATTGATCTTTCAGCATCCACCATCATACCAATTCATCCTTACAAGTGCCAGACAGTGTCGCACACAGCAATGGAAGCAAATGTTGTTACTCCTTCTGGGAGTTCTTCAATTCCCACTACAGTTTTCACCACAGGAGAGTTTCCACCTCCTAACCCACCATCATCGGTCTGAGCCACCATGTTCTGGACCACCTCTACATAGCATAGTGGTCCATTCCTATCTTTGGTGGCAGCCACAACCCCTTTCACACCAAGTGTGGTAGGCCCTCCATTCTCATATGGAATGCCTAGTTCAAGTACCAGTCATGTACTTTCCTACTCCACTTTACAGACTTTAGGTCTGGGGGTAGGGAGCTCTAAATATCCTTTGCAAGGACGCATTGGGGGAACTCCTACTCCTTTTAATGCTTTCCCTTATGGGGGAGGTCATATACCTCCTTCGTCCCCTTCACTTGGTGGCTCGCATCAGCAAACAACCAGGCAACCTGTACACCATAGTTTACTTGGAGCGGGGAGTCAGGGACCACCTTTGCATAATATGTCAGTAGGTTCAACATTGTTTTCTTTGTTCCGTTCATTTGGTAACAACGCCTTCTCGTCAGCTACTTTCCCAACTGGCGACAACCCCAGTTTCGGACAACCTATTCCTATGCAGGTTACTATTCCTACATAGGGGGCACACCCAGGAACTTCTTCCACAGCAGGGCCTTGGAATTCTTGGTAGGGATCAGTTCCCTCATAAGGAATGCCAATCTGGGGTAATTCTTTTCATAATCGATGGAACCCCAAACAAAGCACTATGTCTATCCCCACGGGACCGACATGGAGCAATCCTTCCCAAATTCCTTTAGATGTAATGCATGCCCAACCATCTATGTCCTATTTTGGAAATCCGTCGATGATGTCTCCTCACATGCAAAATCCATATGCTGGCCATGGCCATGGTTTCTACCAGAATCTAGGCCAGCAACCGAACGTTTCCTGGAAACCTGGTGCTAATCAAAGTCCAAGCCCCCTTTTCCCAGGTTATCACAAACAACCCAAACTACCCTTCCTGGAAACGTTGCATTTTCCAGACTTGACAAGGTTGTTGAATGACCCTTTCTGTCACGATCTGCATTGGCCTCCTATGCCGATGAAGTTGACTTTGGATATCCCAAAGTTCGAGGCCAAACCTAATGAAGATCCAGGAGATCATGTGACTACCTTCTATCTTTGGTGCTCGTTTAACTCATTGAAAGACGACTCCGTACAATTGTGATTGTTTCAACGTACTTTCATTGGGAGTGCAGCGAAATGATACATTGAGCTTGACCACTCAAGATACTCTTCCTTCGGTCAATTAGTGATGGCTTTCCTAAACCATTTCCAGTAGCCTGTGAGATACGAAGCTGGCACCGAATTGCTAGCCAATTTCTCACAAACTAAAGAGGACCATATCTCTGATCACATTCGAGAATGGAGATGCAGAAAGAGTTTAATTAAGGTACCAGTCGAACCAGCATTCCTGCTCGAGTGGTTTATTAAGTATTTGGTCCCACAGTTGTCCAAATACATCACGACGTCGGGAGTATTTTCCGAAGAAGACGCCATCATGAGAGCTCAACAACTTGAGCTAATCTATTCTCAGTCTGTTTTATTATATGAGATCTTGCCAGATGCACCACGCTCAATACTTGATAAAAACAGACAGAGTGTTGGACCACATGCCGATGGTATTGTTGGTTCAACACAAACAAATCCCGCTTAGCAGCTAATGAATCAGTTGCAACAATTGTCTATACAACACACAATGGCTAGACAAACTACTGCTTTGGCTGCTCCCCCTACCAAAAAGTCGGATGTATACACAGTGAAATCGACTAATCCAAAGGCCACCCAGTAGCCTGAAGGAAAGAAAAAACAACGAAATAAGGGTAAGGTGGATAAAAAACCTACCGATAATGCTAGCGGGGACAACACTGAGAAATGGAAGGTGAGGTATCCATGCAACTTGTGCGCAAAATACCACCCAGCCCATCTATGTCCTCAACTTGCAAACGCCCAAAATTTTGTGGCGCAGCAACAACCTACTATGTTAACCAATCCTTTTCAACATGGGAAAAATCTAACTCAAGCCTCTGTAAGCACAGAAGGGGGCAGTCAAGGACCCTCTCCGTATTCAACCAACCCCACATCCGCAAATGTATATATGGTGAAGGGTGATACTTTTATATCGACTACTTCGCATGACTATAGTAAACCAAGCACTTATGAGAAAGGAAAAGAAGCCGAAATCCCATCTCTTCCTCTTCAGATTGAGAATACGTTGGGTGAAACAATGACACGCATCCCCAAAGGTGTGTTCAAAAAATATTCTCACAACCCAAATGCAAGGGCCTCCCAAAACTATTATGTGGTGGAAGATTTATCACAAACCCCTTGTGCGATGTCCGCTTTGGAAGTCCTCCAAAGTTTCCCTTCCCAAAAGAAAGCCTTGTTAACCTCTTTAGGATCTACCGAGACCTGTAATCCAGGTACAATCATGCTGGATACAATTGACCTAAAACCTCGTCTGCCTTACCATGTAGCATTTCAGATAGTAGTCGCTTATCCCACGAAAACTCTTACCTGGAATATCTTTGGCATGGTGGTTGATGAGGGAGCCTCGACATGCGTTATGTCACTGGCACATTGGAAGGCCATTGGCCAACCCGTTTTGTCTTAGTCACCTACTCTCCTCACTACTTTCGACGGTCCTTCATTCTGACCACATGGCATCATTCCCTCTTTCCCCGTGTTGTTAGGAGGGAAGGTTGTGTGTGTCTAGGTAGAGGTAGTCGATGCTCCCCTCAACTATAACCTCTTGTTAAGAAGGAGTTGGAATTATTCCATGCAAGCTGGGGTTTCTATAGTTTTTCAAGTTTTGTTGTTTCCACACGAGGACCAGATAGTGACCATCGATCAATTGTCTTTCTCCAAACCTGACCCTTAATTGGGGGCATCCACGATCCCGATGATCGATAATCCTCAACCAGGTGTAGTCAACGTAGGGGTTGATTTGTGCCCATCTTTGATGGGTACCTTTGATTACTTCGATGATCCGTGGATACTTCCTTCCCCATCGGCCATGATGGATGGGACAGGGCACCCGGGCATGTCCATTCCCTTGTCCGCAGTTGAAGTAGCATACTCTTTAGTCCAACAAGATTCAGCCAACACTGATCCAACTCCCACACAAGAGTTCGATCCACTACTGGAGCCTATTTGGCCTCAGGGTTCTATTTCTCACACCGATTCATTAGACTTAGTCTTGCCCACTGATGAAGCTATAATTGAGAAAATGACTAGTCTGGAAAAACCCTGGGAAGATCTTCATAACAAATCATACTTCTTCCCAACGTTAAGAAGAATGGAAGCTCGAGAATTCACCTTGACTAAGACGAGAGATAGGTCTTGTCCAATTAATCCCTTAGATACACATCAGGTTTATGCTAAGGGTAATATAGCAACTATCGTTGAAACCTTACTGATCAATATCTCCTGAAACCCTGGCGTCATAGGGAATGTTTTCGTCGCAGCTGACTGCTACCCCAAAGAGATTCAAATCCACACAGATCTTTTTAAAGAATTATGCAATGTTTTTTCCTGGTCTTACGAGGAAATGCCAGGCATCGATCCAAAAATTGGTTGAACATGAAATCACGACTTATCCAGATGCCAAGCCTGTCTGGCAGAAGCTTCATCCAGTTAAACCCAAGAAAGCAGCAACCATTAAGGTTGAGGTTGAGAAAATTTCAAAGCCGGATTGATTTCACTACATGCAACCCTCCTTCAGCAAGGGGGCACTACTATATCATAATAGTTGTATACTACTTCACGAAGTGGGTTGAGGCTATGCTTTCGTTTAAAGATGATGGAGAGACTACAACTCTCTTTTTATTCAACCAGATAATAGCAAGGTTCGACGTCCCAAGGGAGATTGTCACTGACCATGGCAGTCACTTTCAGAACCAAATGATGACTGCGTTAACAACAAATCTTGGCTTACGGCAGGAACATTTGTCACCCTACTACCCCCAAGCAAATGGTCAGGTGGAAGCTATGAACAAGACTCTTGAGACCATTCTACAGTGAATGATCAAGTCAGCCAAGTCAAATTGGCATTTGGTGTTATACTCGGCATTATGGGCTTACCAAACATCTGTTAAGACTGCAACTGGTTTCTCACCTTTCCAACTCGTTTACAGGCTGGAGGCAGTCTTGCCTATCGAATGTCAAACCCCGTCTCTAAAGTTGGAAGTACAGTTATTTCCAGACACTTCTCCACTTGAAGAACAGTTAGAATACCTTGAGCAGCTTAATGAGAAACGTCGAGATGCGGCCCTAGCCAACGAGGCTCGCAAAAATAAGGTCAAGTGTCAATATGATAGGTCCATTCATACTCGGATTTTCATTGAAGGTGACCTTGTCCTGGTCTATGACCAAGATAAGGACCCCCTCGGGGCAGGAAAATTCAAACCCATGTGGTTCGGACCTTTCATCATAAAAGAGGTTTTAAAAAAGGGCGCTTATTGTCTGGTTGAATTTGAAGGGAATGCTTTGGCGGAGCCTAGAAATTGGCTCTACCTCAAGAAGTATTACTCATAGAAAGGTCACTGTGGGTAACTTTTTGTAACATATGTATAGTCTTTGTACTATTACTTTTTATTTTCTTTTAGTGTTATGGACGTGTTGTTGATGTTATCTTTCATCACTGTGGCAGATGTCAAGTGATTCCAAGGTGTTCTTTGGGTATGCAGATGGTCCTAGTCGACACACTCAGAGGCTTGCCTCCGCAGCTTGGGTAATATTTACACCTCAAGGCCGGTTATTATCTTCCAGAGGTATATGCTTAGGTGACACCACAAACAATGTCATCGAGTATGGTGCAGTTATTGAGTTGCTTCGTGACACTTTGTCATTTGGTATCTCTCATCTCTAGGTCTATCTCGATGCTCAGCTGGTCGTGTCTCAGTTAAACAAAGTATACCGGGTTCATGATCCAACTTTACATCGATGATTCCTTAGGGTACGTCCCTTAGAACAAAACTTTGATTATATTACATATTTTCATTTTCCTAGGAGATTAAAACAAGTCACAAATACTCTAGCTAATCAAATTTTAGATTGGCATCTTGAACACATATGAAAGAACATTAACATAAACATGTAAATACATTTTTTTCACACATGATACATATGACAGAAAAGAAAAAAAAAACCATATATAATATCATAAAGTAACCAGAGTACACAGATGGACGCAAGCACCTCAAAAAATATGACCAATAACGAGTCACGGGGCTTATGCCCTCAAAAAATATATACAAGTAGTGCTTGTGGCACGTAAAAATGTCTAGCTAAAGTGAGGGCTGTGGACCCTGTTATACTGATCCACAGCGTTGGATAAATGTCGAAACAACCGGACCTAGGTCTATGGTGCCCCCACTACATGAGACTGCATAGATGGTGGCAGGTCCTCAATCTTTTCCATCGGGACAATGCGAGTGAGCGCAGTAAAGTTACACTTGACTCGTGTCAACAACCTCTTAGCCTTCCCCGCTGGAAGATCTCCTGCTACTGTTGGTCCCCTTGCGGCGGCATGTGCAGCCCCTAGCCAAGGATGACGTTTGTTCCTCGTATAGTCAGTCGGTCGCACTAGTCCCACATGTGCACACAATGAACACATATTCATCAAATACTCTGGTATAACAAAAAAAAATGATATATATAACGAAAACAACATAAAAGTTACATATGTTTAACAAAAAAAAAACTACAAAGGTGGAGACTTACCCATCTCCCCTCGCTCCTCACCAGAAGGTACTGGTATCTCAGGGTCTCTTGAGAAATCAATCCTAGCATAGGGGTAATCCTCTATAACCGGGATCTTTCGTTACAACCATGCAAAGAAGTCATCATCGAAGGACTCATTGGAACTTCTACCACCCTGTTGTGGTAGTAATACTTCCCATCTACACATAGCAGGAAGAAAGGCGTGATGTCCTCGTACCACTACTCGAGGACTAAAACTCGGAACTCTCTCAAAAAAGAACGAACATAGAATGGTCTCGAATCTGAAGTTCCTATGTGTCCGCAAACGACAATCTATCAACTGCCTTTTCATACACTCAAGCAATGTGGTACTCCCATCAAAAACTTGTGCACTTAAGCACTGGACTGCACAGTTCATCTGTGCACGGAACGCCTGATGTAGAGAAGCAGAACTAGTAATTCACCCAATAAGCAATACTATCGCCTGTAGCGATAAGTCAATGATCTTTCTTATGGGAACCTGCGTGCTCGAGCAGTCTGTATCATCTTCATAGTATAGACCTATCAATTCTGCTATGTTATGCGTCCCCGAAGGAAAAGTCTGGAAGTTGACTGGTTCCCCTCTCCTAGAGAGGCCAGTCAAAAAGTAAATGTCCTCGACCGTGGGAACTAGTCACTGCCCCTCTAAAATGAATGCCTCTGAATCTGGATGTCAGTAGTCAACCAAGGCATTCAGTAGCCTAGGTTGTGCCCACATAAAAGGACATAGGAAAAACTTGAGTAACCCACATTGCATCAAAGTAGCCACAACATTGGGGTCTTCCCCGACCAACTCACTAACCTCTTCATGCTCTCTTTCTCTCCGGTGGACATACATCCTGCAAAACACCAAGGTTCAGGAGGGTTAACCCTTGGTTTTTAAGCCTTTTTAATTCAATAAGGGGGTCCACGCGTGCTGTAATGGTGACAGTCACGTGTACACACGTGCAAAGTTTACTCTGCCCAAATGTACATGCGGCCTATCCTGAGACATACTGCGTGGACCTAGGGCCGACCTTTTAAAGGTCGATGCCCCCCTAAAAAATGAAACCCAATGCAAAAATAAAGACTTAAAATGAAATATTAGAGAGTTTGTACTTACTTGGTCCAGACAGAAGTTCGTTTTGTCCACTGTAGCTCCTGGAATCACCGCTTTTGACAAAGGGGGTCTTTTGGCTCCAGAGTCAATTTCCAAATCAGCAATAGTGATAATGAGATGCCAGCTTCTATTTATAGACTTTTTGGCCTCTTTTTGTCACTTTTTTGGCCTCCGTTATCATTTTCTTTATACCAAAAACTATTTAGAGTGATTCAGGAGTTGCATGGGAGGGATATGATCGGGTATTGGGACAATTTTTTTTGAGTTTTGAGTAATATTCGACGGTCCGTGATTTTTTTTTTCCAAGCATCAACTTGAGCATATAGGTTAGGTTTCTACCCTGAATTTTGTATCTCGTTGTCTTTTTCCTTTGCCATAGGATCAATCCCATCAGATTGTAACACGGAACCATCATAGATGCCTTAGAAGTGTCACAACTTGGTGGTAGAGCTTACCGGGACATGGATGCCCTAGGTAGATCCTGGTTACATTATGGTATCTATGTTGTCTTTAATCACTGTAGGCTCGGGAGTCCTTGTAGTTTTTCCTGATTACGAGTTCAAGCCTCATTTGCACGATTCCTTTTAACTCTTAACCTCACCCTCAAGACCCCCAAAAGATGTAACGAGTCTTCTTTTAATCCCTTTTCAGACCCTCTAAACATGAAAAGATTGTTGAGTGATCTTGTGGCCTTTCACGCTCGTTAAACTGAAATTTGAAGTCACGTCTATCTGGCGGTAGTTTACCCCATTTTTGGTCCAGATGGTCAACTGTAAGAAAAAAGGTATACTCTATGGAACTTCAATTCTCTAGAAGAGTACTCTCAGGTATAATTTTATCCCTTTTTCGGGCCTGAGGGACTAAACTTACGAAGAAGGAACCCCCATGGAGTCCATAGTTAACCTCTTTTCAGACTCCCTAAAATTGAAAAGATCGTTGAGTGACCTTATTCTTTCACACTCGTTAAACTGGTCCATAAGAACATTCCTGACGGAGTCCATAGTTAAGATTTTTTTCAGACTCCTTAAAAATGAAAAAATGGTCGAGTGATCTTGTTCTTATCACACTCGTTAAAATGGTTTTGAATAGACGTCTTGTCGGTGGTAGTTTACCCCTTTTTTCGAACCGACTAGACTATCTTCGAAAAAGGTACCCCAATGGAGTCTCCTTTTTTTTATTTTTTAGACTCTCTAAATATGAAAAACCATCGTTCTTACCTTCTCTGAGCTCGCTAAACTTACATTGAAGGACGTTACCATTGTGTGTTTTGTTAACCGCATTTTCATATCTTATACGCCAGCCTTGTAGCACTTTTCTTCTGCGTCTCAACACCCTTGTCCCCTGGAGGATTTTTGCCCGAGTATCATTATTTTGAACATCAGTCTTGTCCTTGCACCTTGAACTTGTATGTTTGTAGCACACGTTCCTCCATTGTAACGTAACATTCCTTTATTATTTTTCCAAAATCATTGAAAAAGACAAAAAAATCAAATATACCCCAAAAAGAGGAAGGGAAAAGTATTTTATTTATTGGTAGAATAATGAGTCGTCCTTGGATAAAGCACATTTGTCCATTTGTTCATCAAAATTTGGGATGTAGTACAACCTTAGGAAGTTGTTCTCGCTACATAGAGTTGTGTCCTCCTCCGTTTGGTTATTCTTCCAAACATATGGAGAGTTTGCATTGCCGCCTGCTTCGTGAACTTATGATTAATGCCATGTTGCCTAAGTCTCATCATTTGTCATGTTGTTGTCCAAGGGAAGTTTGTACCAAGCCTGAGTTGGCCCCTCTACAATTTGTCTCTTGCCCTCATACCCGACCATCCTGAATGTCCAATCAAGCCCTTGTCTGAAATCAATGAAGCCTTCAGTCTGATCATCAAGATTATCTAGTCCATGACTGACGAGCCGTCAAAGACCTCTGGGTAGTGAAGTTGTACACTCATATTACACTCCTACCTTGGGTTTTGAAGATTTTGAAGTTGTTTCTCGAGCTCTGAAGATCTCATCTCTAGCCATCAAGCCATATCAGCTTCTAGAAGATGGATACTCTATATGTATATCTTTTTGATTTCGAGATGTAGCTCCGTTGTGTATTGTTTGTGGATACACTTTATATAGTTATTTGACATGGATATATAGTGTATTTGATTGGTAGCCATGATTCTATTTTATCCTAAGCATGGGTATGCCTGCCTCGGTGAGACATTTTTTATTTTGTAAACGGTGCCTCTCGGTTCCTGGTCCCTGGGCTCACTTGTTCGACACATCAGTAAATATTGGTAACGTATTTCAGCCATCAGATTCTCTTCTGACCTCACACATTAGGGGGATCTGTTATAACCCTAATTTGCACCATACATGCTTACCTGGCATCAAGCCATCTCAGATCCCTTCTTTGCGAGAGCACTGTTGAACAACTCTTTAAAAAACCTCTTTTATAAGGTCCCATGCACCCTACTCCATTACTGCATGCGTGTACACGCTAGATGACCTCAAACAACCCACGTGGACCAACAAAAGCATGAAAAATGGAAAGTTTCCGACGGAACACACAGCTTTGGGTGAGTTAACTGAAACTCCCGGCCATGCATGGTCGAGGGTTTGTCCAAATACCTAGCTTCTTCTAGCCTATAAAAGAAGGGTTAGGGGTCTTATTTGGAGGAGGAGAATAAGAGTAAAGAAAATCTGCCCAATTGCATATTCCCATTGTCCCAACCCTTTATCCATCCTTGTGCAAGAAGAGATACAAAGAAAAGAAGTTGGACGAAATTTGAAGAGGATCCTAGGATCAGGATTCGTGGAGTAGTGGCCAGTCTCGACATTGTAAGTTGATTCATTAAAGTTAATAATAAAGAAATTCTTTTCCCATCCCACTATATGAGTTCTTCATAGTTCAGTAAATATATGTTTGAATCTCTAACCCATTAGTTTGTAGGTAGAATGCATGTGTAGTTTGTTGCTTGTTTTGTATGCAGGTCAGCCTTGGGAGGAGAGATTCCAACAAGAGGTCAAGCATGAAGAAGGATCGACATCAACCATCTGGAACATGGTATGTTGGTCTAACCATGCATTCATTGAAAATAAATGGGAATGAGGTATGGGGACGAAGGTAGAAAGTAGGTTTCTTTTGGTCATATCTGCATGCATAATATAACCCTATTTGCTAGTCCGTAGGGGGATTTCCCACCACAACAGTTGGCCATCCTCTAATGGCTTCGATATTCTATGGATCTACTACTATGCCCTATTCTGAAATAATGTGTCCCAAGTAATGGATCTTCTTTTGATAGAAATAACACTTACTCAACTTGTCATACAACTAATGTTCTCTCAGTACTTGCAATACCAGTCTTAAGTGATGTTCATGCTCCTCTTCAAACTTAGAATAGATAAGTCCATCACCCAGGAATACTATGAAAAACTTATCCAAATAATTCCTGAATACATCATTCATTAAGCACATGAACACAACTGATGCATTGGTTAGTCCAAATGGCACCACTACAAATTCATAATTCCCATACCTGGTCCTAAAGGTTGTCTTATGAATGTCGTTTTCCTTGATTCTTACCTGATGGTATCCTTCCCTCAGTTCAATATTTGAAAATATATTTTCTCCTCTTATTTGATCAAAGAGGTAATCAATTCAAGGTAGAGGAGACTTGTTCTTTATAGTGTACTTATTCAGCTATCGGAAGTCAATACACAGACTCAAGGTTCCATCCTTATTTTTGACAAACGTATTGTTGATCCCCATGGTGAAACACTTGGACGTATGTACCCTTTCTTCAACAATTCCTCCAACTACATTTGTAATTCTTTTGAATCTAGTGTTCTCATTCTATAAGGTGTTTTTGACACCGGGGTAGCTCCTAGCACTAAATCAATTGAGAAATCTATCTCCCTTCTTGGTGGCTATCTGGGTATTTCTCGGAATACATCTTCAAATTCCTGTAGTACTGAGAAATCTTCGAGGATTGGCCCATTTGTATTATCTGTCTATTCCACATGAGATGCATACAATTGACATCCTTTCCTAAAGCATATTTTTAGTTGTAAGTATGAAATATCCCTTATAGAGATGGGTCTTGGAATTCCTTTCATAGTGCTTTGTTTTCCATTTCCATCAAGACATGTAAATGTTTTGTTATGACAAAATAGGATAGCATGATGCTTGTACAACCAATCCATTCCGATCAGAATATCATAATACCCCAATGGTATGATATTTAGATCAATACTAGTATTCATGCCATTAAGACTTATGGAACAACTTCTGACCATATCATGGATTCTTCTTTTGGTTCCAGTGGCTAACTGAACCAAACTTTCTTTTCCAGGTTTACTTTTCTCCAAATGTAAACTATCCACTATCTTAGGATCAATGTAGCAATGACTTTCTCTTGAATAAATCAAAATAGCAACAGGTTGATTTATGATCTTACCTTCCACCTCGATCATATTGGACCGGTACTCTTCTTGTCAATCATCTAAAGCTACATACATTATCCCCATATCTTCGAATGTTGTAGCTTCTTGGATGTTTTGCACAGTACTCACTCTTTTCTTTCTGCATGGGAAATCCTTGTACAGGTGATCTTGCTTGCATCCCCAACATTGGATTGGTGGTCTTTCCCTTTTTCCCAAGGAATATTATTTCTTGAAATCCCCCTTAGCATACTAGTCTTTCTTATTTATATTAGGCTCATTCCTATTGAAGGGAGGTTTGAATCCTTTCCTCCTCTGATTGGACTTCGCATTCTTCTTGTCCCTCCAAGATTTTTGCAGGGATTCGCTTCCCTGACGTTGCTCATACAGGTATCTATCCTTCCTGATGTCTTCAGTTAAGGTCTTGGGTTCATCATATTTGATCTTTTCCTTATAAAAGGATGGCATACCACTTAGAAATCTCTGTATTTTCACTTTCTCATCACCAATGAACCTGACATACTTTAACAATTCCAAGAAATTCTTCTTGTACTCTGCCATAGTCATGCTTCCCAACCTGAGTTCAAATAAATCCTTCATTTTCTTGTGATAGAAATGCTCTGAGAGGTACTCCTTCTATAAGTACTTCTTGAACTGCTTTCAAGTGATCCTAATTTCATTAACATGTTCCACTTGCTTCAAGTGATCCTACTTTCAAGTGATCCTATTTTCATTATCCCTTCTTCATTTGTCTCTGCAACTGATTTAATCTCTGCAACACTCAAGAATTTATCTGAATTTTCTCTTTAATCAGTCTCTCATTGTTTGATTTGTAGCTCTGCACTTCCATCTTTAGGCTTCTTACCATTTTTAGTAGTGTTTCCTACTCTCCTTTTCCCTTGCATCCATTGGATTTTGTCTCTGCATTACCAACTTTGGTATTCTGGACTTTGGCCTCTTTATCAGGACTGGAGGCTCCCCGCATTTTTCCATTTCCTCAATATGAATCCTGAGTTGATGTTCTTAAGCCACTTAATTATGCAAGATGTGCAAGCGACCATTTTATTAGAATTATGCATACGATAAAAAAAAAAAATCAAAACCATGCTACATGTCTCTTTCTTTTTTTTTGTTCATGGAAATCATATCTCCATTCTACAGAAAATAACAATGTCCTATTATCCTTGGCCAATACAAAATCTCATCCTGTGCAGGAGATTCCTTTAAACCACCTTCCCAGGTGACCACGACTAGAAATCATGGATAAATCCTTCCTTAGCACTTTTCTGTCTCGAAGACAACCAATTTGTCCCTTAGCCCTCCTTCCCTCAACTCCCAATCTGCATATGACCATGGCCATGACCCTGCACTTAGCTGCAAAAGAGCTTGTTCAGAGCTTCGAGACTTCATAACTTTCATCTCGGACCAAATCAATGGTCCTCGTCCTCTTTCACGATCAACGATCGAGATCCACTCTGGGACTTCGTGCTTCATGAGTCTCAACTTTCCTCGCTTCCCTCCTCTCGGAATGATTTTACCTAGAGTTAATGATATGTCGACGGGTGTCCTCCCACAAATCAACGGCTGTGAATCACTTCAACTCTTTAGGCTTCGGAAGTTTCAAACCTTCCTCCTGAACTTTTTCCTGGAGTGATTTTACCTGAATTCGACGATCCTTCGACGCATGTATTTTGTAATCAACGGTCGATGCATACTCTGGACTTCAGGCCTTTGGTATATTTTGGCCCAATGTAACCTGTCACATCTTTCCCCTCTAGAGTGCCCAGTCTCTGAACTGCAGGATATGTCACCACATGATGAAATACTAGAAGCGAACACATGTTCCAATCAGGCAGGTGACACATGTCACTTTCTAACTGACTTGTCAATACTCAAAATGCTCAAAACTTATTGACATGTGGCACACATCCCATGTGTCCACGTCATCCCAAGTGACGTCCATAAGCCATGTCACTTCAGAAATTCTAGGATCCACATCACCTAATGGTGATGTCATCATGCCCCATTGCTTCGACTCTTAGAGCTTCAGGACTTCGGGATTTTTCCATGCTAACACACTTCCAATTCTCTTGAACTCTGCATTTACGAACTAGAAAATATGTTTCCATGTGTCCTCCTAGATCAGATGACTAAGATTCACTTTGGGTATTCACCCAGAGTCCACAGATCTACACCGCGTGTCCTCCTTAATCTGACAGTTGAGGCCTTCTTCGGGTCTTCGGACTTCAAAAATCTCAAATTCCAAAACTTATTTGTTCCCATTGGATTTTATCCAAAGCCCTAGATCTGGTGACACATGACTCTCAACAGATCAATGGTTGAGATCCTCTCGGATGATCGAACAATCAATATTTACTTCATCTCTCTGGCTCTCTAGGCTTTGGGAGTCTCAAATATCAACTGAAAACCTCTTGAACAGATTCCTCCAGAGTTACTAATCCATTGACATGTAACCTCTTGGCAATCGATGGTTAGGATCTACTTCGGAATATCTGACAGTTAACGTTTAATTCGAGCCTCTATCTCTCCGGGGTTAGAGAGTTTCAACTCTCAACTTATCCTCGCTTGCTCTTTCTTGAAGTGCTTTCACCCAGAGCACACAATCGGTTGATGCGTGTTCTCTTACGGATCAATGATCCACAGCTAATTCGGCTATTTGGAGTTTCGATGTTCGAGCCCTAACCTGTCACATCACTACATCGACGGTTTGGAGTAACCCACTTTTTGCCCCACAATTCTCCTGATGCTTAAATGTAACCCCTTGGGGAAGCCATGGTTTGGATTGCGGGACTGCCTTGGGAAATTATCTCCCGTGCAACTTGGTTCCCCGCAATGCCTCTTGTCCATTGATCTCCCTCTCGTATGGGATTCAACGATTGTAACCTTAACCGTTTCTTCCTTTTCATCAGACAACCCTTGTTCGCATGTCCTCCGATTGAAAGATCATGGATCTCTCTCGGTCATACAATGTCGATAGCTCTGGAATTCGAAGGGGATGGTCATGATCCTTTGAACCCCTTACACGAGTCTCTGATGTTCTATCGCACATGTAGATTCTTCAACTCCATTCCTCCTGAGCTTTTCAAATCCATGGTCGGAATTGGATCTCGAACCTGACACTCTAACTAACATACCCAACCCATACTAGCCCAGTGTTTCAACCAAAAGCTCTGATACGAAACTGTAACATACACAGACACCCACAGGCCGATCATGCTACCTTCAAGCACGCTCTTGGACTTCTTTCTCTTACAAATACCTTTTAAAATTTAAGGATGTATAAAATAAAAGACTTTAACGACATGCACAACAATATCCAGCAAGCATGCATAGTCTAAAGATTCAATTAAACGATAATTAAGTATACACAGTGGAAATACATTCATATACATGTAAATGGTACCATAACAAAGAGCACTTATCTGTATGAAATATGACACCAACTGGATGCAGACCAAGGATGTTCAACCCAACTGTTGACACTATTGTTCCAAATCTCAACAGTAGTGTCACCCCCAGGCCATGGCTATGAATCCACAAGGACGGTTCCAGAGTGTTACTTGGCTTCCCAAACTAGTCAGTACCCAATCTCTCACAGGTTTCCCATCTCTCACATCAATCCAAGTACCAAGATATTTTCTACCCAGCTTGCACCACTCCAGAGAACAGACCTCCACCCTTCTCTTCCACACAGTCCCTCAGGCAGTCCTTCTCCTTATTCGGGCTCCAGCACAACTGCTCCAGAATCTCAATGTTGGAACTCTCAGGACTCACAGCTGTGAGAAACATTGGACACCGACTAACGCATCTCAAACATGTGGCATTAGGTCACGGTTGGATCACACCAATGACCACTACAACCAACTATCCCATGGCTAATCTTCAGTAGTTCAACTTCCTTTCCCTGAGCCAAGACGCAGATGACGGATGGATCAATGAATGGGTAAGTGGGTGCATGGAGGTGCGTGCATGAAAGTGTGTTAGGGATAGAATGGTGTGAATGCATAAATGAAGGAGAAAATGAACCAACAACCAACCCCCCAATCAGACCAGAGGCGAGTTTAAGTAATTTCGGGGGGAATAAAGAACCTCTTGTCCTTCCCCAAGAATATCACATAACCAATTCCCTCCCTTAGACAAAAAGAGTAATTAGAATAGGAATAAACACTTAGTCCCTCAAGCCCCCCTCTCTTGTGGAGTCATAGCCCCCTATAACTCTATTCCTTGTCTGTCTAGAAGCTAACCATGTATTTATTATTAATAATGATAAAAACATTACATGTCTTGGGAAGATTGACCTTTTAATAATTGTTTTGGGCACTCTGGCCTCTCAACATTGTAACAATACATTATTTAAAATGGGGGTTCAAAACTTGGGGCGTTACAATGATAAATATGGTCATGATGAGGCCAAATGTTTCAAGAAGATGGAATATTTAGAAGAAACAATGAAGAAGCACAACATTATTATTGATTCTACTTCTTCTTCTTTTTCTTCTTCCCATGGACATGCACTTTCTTCTTATGGTTTCTCCTTCAACACAACTTCTACTTCTACTTCTTATGAGTGGCTTATTGGTTTTGGAGAATCTTATCATATGGCTAAGGATAGAGACATATATTCTTCTCTAAATGAATGTAACACCAATAAAACATTTGTTGGTGATGATAGATCTCTTAGTGTTGAAGGATGTGGAACAGTTCAAGTAGAAAATGGTCATTTTACTGATCTATTATGTGTTCCAAGTCTTTCTTTTAACCTTCTATCAGTATATCAAATCACTCATTCAAGTAAAGGAGAACCATAGATTTTTCACCTCACCAAGTTGTAATCAATGATCTAAAATATCCTAAGCATGTTCTTGCAAATGGAATTGTTGATGATATTACCAGATTGTACAAGTTTGACAACTTTGGGTCATCATATTTTTCATCAGTTTTTGTTGCTCATAGCCATGACTTGAACAAAATTTGACATGAGCAGTTTGGTCATCTAAACTATCGCTCATTGAATCAAATATGTAATCAATAGGTGGTGACTGGTCTTCCTCTTGTTTCATATAGAGATGGTGTTTGTTACGATTGGGTTCTCGACAAACATCATCAGGACAGTTTTAACAAACGTGCATCTTGGCACGCCTTGATCCCTTTGCAGCTTGTTCATATCGATTTGTGTGGTCCACTTTCTTCTCTTTCCTTTTCTGGGTGCAAGTATTTCTTAACTTTCATTGATGACTTTTCCATACGTACTTGGGTTTACTTCTTAAAACTTAAGAGAGAATTTTTTGACAAGTTTTTGACCTACAAGGCCCTTGTAGAAAATCAATCTGGACATCAAATTCAAAGGTTAAGAATAGTTGATGGAGGCGAATATGTGGTCAATAATTTTACAAGTTTCTGCACTACACAGGGAATCCAAATGCAACACACTATTCCATATACACCAAAACAAAATGGTTTTGCCGAGAGAAAGAACCGCACATTAAAAGAAATAGTTAATTATATGATTCAATCTAAGGGATTAAGTATAAAGTATTGGGTGAAAGCCATCAACTATGCAAATTACATAGTAAATCACACTCCCACAAATGATATTACAAATATAACATTGGAATAAGCTTGGACTAAAATTAAACCAAATGTAAGTCACTTTCGTGTATTTGGCAGTATAGCAAAGGCTCACATTCCTCATGAGAAAAGAAAAGCATTGCAGCCTAAAAGTGATAAGTGTATATTTGTTGGTTATTATGAAGATATCAAAGGTTATATACTTCTTCAACCACATTGTAATGAAATTATTATTATAAGATATGTTAAATTTGATGAAAATATCTTGTCCTGTGAGCCTAATTCGACGTTTGTGCCTTCTTTGGCCTGTGAGCCTAATTCAATGTGTGTTCCTTCTTCAGCCTATGTGCCATCTTCAATGTTAGTGCCTTATTTTGTTCTGGTTTCTTCTTCAGATGATGACAATGAGGATGAAAATCCACTTCCACCTGCTCACCTTCCTCCATATAAATCCTTTGAACTAGCTCCAGCTCCAGCTCCACCACTTCCTAGATGGGTCCATTCAACATGAGAAGCAGTTAGTGATCTTGTCGATGATCCTTTATATCAACGTCATACATGTTCACAGTTCCAACGAGCCTCTTCTCTTTTGTCTCAAGTTTCAGAGAATCATGATCGAGAGACATTTGTAGAAGCTTCAGGTCATCCATATTGGCATACAATAATGAATGAAGAGTATTGTTCTTTAATGGAAAATGATACTTGGGATCCCGTACCTCTTCCAAAATAAAAAAAACTTGTCATATGTAAATGGGTCTACATAACTAAGTATGCATCAGATGGAAGTGTTGAAAGACACAAGTCTCGGTTAGTTTCCAAAGGATTTTCCCAAGTTGAAGTAATTGACTATAATGAAACCTTTGCCCCTATAGACAAAATGAATTCCATCCTCCTTGTTCTTTCCATTGATGCCTCACATAAATTGGAGGTCCATCAGATGGATGTTAAATCCACCTTCTTGCATGGAGATTTGCAAGAACAAATATACATGAAACAACCTCCTAGCTATGTCCAAAATGAATCTAGCCTTGTTTTTTGCCTTAATAAATCTCTTTATGGTCTCAAGTAAGCTCCCCGACCTTGGTATGCCAAAATGGAAAACTTTCTTATTACCACTAGATTCTCTAGATTCCATTCTAATCCTAATGTATATACCAAGAAAGTAGGAATCCATCTCATAATCCTTTTCCTTTATGTTGATGACCTTATCCTTACTATTAGTGACTGAAATATTTTAAACCACATGAAAACCAACCTTAAGAAGAAATTTGAAATGAAAGACTTAGGATTTTTGCACTATTTCCTTGGCTTCCAAGTTTCGAAAAACAATGAAGGAATTTTTCTTTCCTAGTCTAAGTATGCTTGTGACCTTCTTCATCACTTTCACATGGACGATTGTAAACCAACCCCTTCTCCCTTCCAGTATGGAGTCAATCTTGTTTCCACCTGTACTTCTCCCAAAGTTGATGCAACCTTGTACCATCAGTTAGTTGGTAGCAGCTTGTACTTGACTCAAACCCATCATGATATTTCCTTTGTTGTTGGTATTGTTTCCCAGTATATGAACACACCTCATGAAATCCATTGGAAAGAAACTAAAAGGATACTTCACTATGTTCGTGGTATAGTTCAGTTCGGGCTAAATTACAGTTCAGGGGGGACTCATTTATTGTTTGGTTTCACTGATTCAGATTGGGCTGACGACCCTAATGATCAGAAGTCTACTGCAAGTTATGTTTTTAGGCTTGGTTTAGGACCTGTCACTTGGGTCTAAAAGAAACAACAGGCTATTGCACTTTCTTCAGCAGAAGTAGAGTACTGAGCAGCGGTAAAGGCAAGTCAGGAATCTTTGTGGCTTTGATATATCCTTTCATAGTTTGGATTCCAGCAACAACATCCGACCAGCCTTTGGTGTGACAATTAGAGTTCCATCAAGCTCGCCAAAGACCCAGTTCAACATCAGTGCAAAAAACATATCGAGCTACACATGCACTTCATCAAAAGATCATTTATGATCAAGTTATTGAAGTTCTCTTTTGTCCTACAGAAGATCAAGTTGCAAAAAATTTCACAAAGTCTCTTACAGAAGCGAAGTTGTCCAAAATTCGATCTATGTTAGGAGTTCAGGAAGTTGTCATTGAGGAGGGATAGGCTATAATGCCTCCTTCCTTCTCCTTTTGTGTTAGTACTGTAAATCCTTCAATCCCATCCCAAGTTGTTCTTAAGGGGGGATGTTAGGATATTTAGACACTTAGGATTTAGTTAAGATCTACTTGGTCTAATGTGTCATTAGGTAAAAGTGTGTTTCTTAGTGTGTTTCTTTAGTATTCATTTGTAGTTAGTAAATTTGATGGTCATGATATGTTCCCGACATAGAGTGATCCTAAAGTTCATATTCTCCTCGATATTAACGACCATTGATTCGTGGATTAACACTCGATTGTTCCATGATATCTATTTAAAGAGCATGGAGGGTCATTTGTCGATGATCAATTATGAGAAAATGTGTTGTAAAATCTCTCTGTAATATTTTTCTTTTGCATTAATAAACTGCTCCAAGTGGTCACGTTGGTTGGGGTCATGGATGCTTCCCCATAGGGGTTTTACCACATCAAAACATTGGTGTGTTGATCTTTGATCTGTTTATGTGAGTGGTTACTGAAGGTGTTCATCCTCTATTGGAATACCTGTGTTGTCGAACAACACTACTTGTATTCTAAAGAAATATTCAATATTTGACTCTACCAATGTTGAAAAAGGTGTAGGTTTCACTTTCATCCTTGGTCAACCTTATATTGTAATCATTAATATATTTCTAGGTTTGGCTAAGCCCAACCTTGTATACATAGACTCAAACCCTATTGGGTAAAGTGCCCTACCTCTTGAGTTGGATTTTTATAGACCCACTCTCATTTTTAATTTAAATCAAGTGATTCCTATTCATCTTTTATCAAAGTGATTCTTTGCACTATATCTTTTGAATCTGAACAACCAAACAGGACTCTAGAACATATAACAATAAAGAGAGGATAAGAGCACATGAATAACAATGAATGCATGATTGTTTTCCTTTTCAATTGAATAAGTGTTTGAAGCAAAGGCTTTTTGACATTACATTTTAATTCACTCTATCGATTTCCCCTTCATCATGGCTCATTGCTACTCACGATTCTCAAAACATTGGAGTGACTCACCATTGTAAAATTTTAAAATAAGAAAGTACACCGAATATATTAATTTGCAGAGAGGGATAAACTAGTTGCATTCAATATTTTGCAGGTAATAAATCATTTTCTAGATGAAAAGAAATATATCCAATCTCTTTGAAATAAAATATAAATCAAAAGGTTGAATTACTCTAAAATTACAGTTAAAATGGTCGATTCTTTAATCAATATTTCTGAATAGTCTATGAAAATGGATATGCATAAGAAAATATTACCTCCTCAACTAAAGATTTGATTTTGGATGCATTGTTCTTATTCAGTTGTTTCTTTCTCTCTGATCCTAGTTCATCTGCAATGATATAAGTTTAATCTCACAAATTATTTAAAGCTCTATGTTTCTTGCCCTAAAAATGTGCATTTTCAAAAAATGTCAAGGTTCAAAATGAAACATAGGTAATTTCCCTTCAACATATAAACACATAAACCTTACAATTAATCATATAGGTGGAAATAGTGGAAGATAATCAGTTGGGGAAAAGACAAAGAATTATGCAATTTTTCTTGTAGTCTTTGATAGCCATTGTCTCCTTATAATAACCATAATATATGTTCCATTGATTATATCCATTTTCTAGCTCCAAAAATCACTTAATATTTATGTACAACAATCATTTCCTTCTTTCCAAATTAAACTTGTGGACATCTTCCCTCATGGGACATCAAATAAAAATAGAATACTTCAAAACATGGACATCACTACACTAATTCTCTTGAGTTACTCATGCTCCTCTGCAAAACTACCTAGGTCCCATATTATACTTTTCTATTGACTTAACCATCAAAGTTAGCTTCCACACACTAAATAAGTCAATGTTTATCCTATTCACTTTATAATATCAACTTGGGGTTGTATCACTAGAATTTATAATATAAATGACTATGAAATTAAAGGGCATATAAAGTATTAAAAATTACCACATTATTATACCTGATTGAGATTTATGGTATGAAACATGCAAGTATTTTTGCTAACTAGCATAGATCCATCTTAATCCCATATCTATTAAGCACATACAGGAAGAAACAAAAAAAAGGTGCAAACATCTCAAAGCTTAAAGAAACCAGGATTTAAGATGGATCTATGACAGTTTATTTTTTAATTCCATTTTATTTTATTATCCTTGCACACATATGTTGTACATACAATTGTTACCATTCACTTACCACTATTAATTTATTTATGAATATATGATGTGATTAGTTACAATGGTTCATAACTTCGTAGACAATGATTATCACATAGATAATGTTTTCAATGAGAATAGAATTCTAAGCATTTTTAATTTTTAATCATGTCACCACATATCTTACATCATTGACTTGATAAAACAATGATGAGGAGAATAGTAATGATAAATAATTTTCTACATATCATTGCAAAAGTCAAATTGAGAATGCATTTGATAAGATATGATAAGATAAATTTATTAATGTCCAACAAATGACCAAAATAGGTCAATGGGACTTAAAAAAAGTACATTCAATAAAAGAATTTACAAGAGTACCCAAGGCAACTCCAAAATCATAAAGTAATTGACTCACTATCCAAAACTAAACATGAGAAGAGCATGGAAGAGTTGGTGCTATAAAAGTGCTAATGGAAAAAAAGGGGGAGTCCGTCCTAGACATAACAACGAGGACTTAACTCAATGTCTACCTCATAAATGGAAATGTAGTAAGGGGATAAGGAAAATCCCCTATCACCCCTAAGAGCACTCAAATGGTATTGATGCAAAGACTAGCAATGTTATTTGAATACCATAGAGAGCACTCTGAAACTCCCCTAACACTCAAGATCGTTTGGAATAAGCTAGTGATGGAACTCTTGTGTGCAGTACTCTATGATAGACATATCTAATTTCTCTGATTTTCGGTAGTGTTGGACGTTGTGTCATCTGCAAAGCCTCAAGGATAATGTATACACAAAATCACAAATCAACAAAAAACATTTTCTTATCCTTCACCAAAGATTGCACATATCTTTGAAAGATGCTCTTTTGGAACAATGTGAAGGGACAATTTTGATGACTAGTTATAAATTATTGTACCGATAAAACAAATCCTTAGTTTAAACATTCTAAGTTTTGGTTATTTTCGGAGTTTTTTGGACCTATTATTATGGTCAGAAATTGTTGGATCTTGGTTAAATCTATATAATTTAAGATTAGGATGTTGTTGTTGAGTGGTCAAATTGCACAAAAGAGGGCTCATTTGAAAATATTACGGCATGGAATCTAATGAAAGGTTATCATCAGGTAAAGATGTCAATATGGCATGCATTAATGGTAGGGATGACATGCATTGTCACATTTAAAACTCACCCAGGTAGTGAGAAATTTTGGGGGAAATGGTGCATGGTTTGATTTGTTCAAGAATGAACCTAATGCAATGGTGATTGATTGTAATATTGTTTCCAACATGGCATAAAACAATATAAATGACTATGGTACATGGTAGAAATTTCAATAAAATTCTTGAACATGTGGGAAGATCCTAGAAATCATGGGTAAAATTTTATAATCATATCAAATGATGACTTGGACTATGTGCCTTGATTTAGGAACAGGAAGTTTTTTTATTCATTGTTGGATCCCAAGAATAAAGAAGAGTTTTAACAATGTCAAGTGAACAATGGACTCAAGACATTTTTTTGTAACTAAGGAGAAATTCAAGGTTTTATTGTAATGATATTGGTTTTGATACTGTCAAATATGATCAATCCATCTATTATTTATTTAAGAAGAAAATGATAGTTTCAAAGTATTGGATCATTGGGGTTTGATCCCCCATGTACATGCTCTGTCACTAGTTTCATGGATGAACTCTTCAACACTTAGGTGTGCCTTCATCATTCTTCTTATTCTTTTGGCTTAGGTCTGATGTATTACATGCCACAATCATCAATGTCATTGAGGCAATTGATCTCATAATCTATAGTAGATTCATATATATCCCCTAGATGTATGAGAATAATATGAGCAAAAGAAGTGGTTCTCTTGTCGATTCCTAGATGTTTCTTGTAAATGGAGTATGTTAAGAAATTATAATTCTCAGACATTGTTCTCATATCAACAACTCTGATTAATGAATTTCTTGATTGTTGTGTTTAATTGCTTTTTATTATCATTATATGAATATATGTGAAGTTATTTCCAACTATGTTTGAATTCAATCATTCGTTATTGATGATATGTTTCGAATATTTGATCTTATGGGGTTTACGGAAAACACCTTTCCCCATTTGGTGTCTTCACCCATTTGAATTTTGCTCCCTATTTATAAAGGAAAGACTTTGTAGCCGAATAAATAGACAAAAATCATGATTGATTTAACCAAACTTTATTTTCATTTCAATTTATATAAATAGAGCTTAATTACAAATTTATTGGAAACAAGTCTCATTTAAGATAAGATATGGGATACCCCAGTTGACATGAAAAGGCATTGAATATAAATTGTGAGGACATATGTTGTGGTGGTAGTGAGCACTCTTGAGTAGAATCGAGCTTGCCTGGATTTCTATGTGGGACTTAATATTTCAAAGTGCAATTTTGGGAGCTGATGATTGGCATTGTTACTAGGGAAAACATTTGATTCCATCGATTCAATAGATCTGGTATAGAATGGTGTTGGGAATTCCTATTTCTTTGAATCATTAGTTTCCATTTTCTTGTATTGAGGGTGAGAGAAAGAAATGGTATGCAAGGCATTTGAAGGTCTCACAAGGTAGCTCCACACATGTAGCAAATTAAATATTTATAAAAAGTTTTGAAACTTTATAATGTTGACTCCACGTTGGGATTACCTCTCCCATACATAAATGGTGCTTATCATCCATGTCATCTCTAGTGTGCTCAATGAAACGGTTGAAAATATAGAGAAGATGACCAAACATCTACTATCAACAATAACTAAATAACTTAAGGAAGTGAGAGATCATTTTTTTGTATTTATGGAAACTATAGTGTCATAACATATCTACAACAACTATTAAAGGACTTAAGGAAATAGGGTATTGATCTATTGTATTTATTAAAAATATCCATGATTTGGGATAGGACTAGCAATATTGTTGAACTTAATGATTTAGATCCTCTTAGGATTTTCATAGTGAATAAGAATGTGATACATTTTTGTGACCCTCACATTTATTTGAGAAAGTGAGGACTTTTAATACCCAATCATTGCATGCAATACATCAAGGTATATATAAAATGATAGAAGTAATTCACCAGTTTTCAAGGGATTTTGAAGAAATCTACAAATGGAGCGAGGAAAAAAAATTATTATGAAGTGTTGACTTTTCTTTTCTTATTATTAAGTATTAAATTTTACATGGGGTCTTTGGAGCTTGTAGGAAATATAGTATGTTATAATTACAATGTCCCTTTCCTTTCCATCAAGTTATCTAATGTTGAGCATAGGGAATGTGAAGAAGACTAACAAAATTGTATATATAATGAGGCATTACATCTTCATGTTGACCCAGTATATGAAACCAATGATAATAGGCATGAAAATGAATGTCAATGCTCAAAGTTTGACTTTTTATATTCCCTCAACATTAGTCCGAGGGTGATACAAATTATATGTTTGGCAGAAAAAAACCACTCCGGCTACTAGCATTTCAAAATAGTAAAGTGATGTTTAATACAAAATGTATCCTAATAAAGTATAGCCTATTGAAGATAAGGGGACAAGGATGACATCATTTTCTCTTCCTTATGTTGAACATAAGAGAAAAATTATGAGACTACAAAGGCATGTTCTTCTAAAGGTGATGGATTTGTTAAAGGCTATTTGAATGTTGGGACATTCTTCATTGATGATATGCATACAGTTGATCATGTTCACAAGCAAGAGACCATGTAATCATATTGTCCCATGAATTTTATAGGCATTCCAAGGTACCCAAACCCACTACTTATTGCACATTCCAAAGCTTCAGGGTTATAATCATATATATGTTGTGAAACACTCGGAATGTTTTCCTACATTGATGGAAATTATTGGGATTGCGCATGAATATGTGGTCATGAAGTTATTTGTGCATTGATTGGAAGACGATGTCAAGATATGGTAGAATAATTTGACAAAAAATAACATAGGGGGATGGTATGAATTTGTGAATTTTTTTAAGGATCAATTAAGTAATCATTTAAATGATCTTCCAAAAACAACAATTGGTAACTTAAAATCAATTATGGGCATGTCTCTTTGATTGTTATGGATACATTTTCTCTAGTCCAAGAGGATCAAGATATTGACTACTATAGTTTTGTGCAACAAAAAAGAGATATTGATGGGGGTGGTGAGCATAATATTTAAGGATTGAAATAATGAATTGGATAGAACCCTAAGAAGGGGACTCTTTGTCAACTCATTGTCAATGAACAGTTATATGAGGATCCTCTATATGACATTTACTACCATAATTATGAAGAAGAACATCATAATTTCATATTTTTCTTAGAGATGAATTTTAACATTGTGTCTAGTCTTAACTAAGAACATGAATATTTTTCTAGAAACAAAGAAGACATATTTCCAACTCTTATTAGGGATAAATCTAGTAACATAGTGAGGCTATTGTGGCAATAAATCCAATAAAATATTTCCAACTCTTATTTTTAATTTGTAATTGCTCTCTTTCTCTTGAGTGCTAGGGTTCTTTACAAAATTAGAGGGGTGGGATGGTTTCTTCCTAACGAGGATTATTGTAACATGTTAGGACCTACATCATATAGTGAAAGGGGGGGACCTGCTATTACTATGGAAAAAGGAAAAGATCAATGCCTCCAACCAATATTCTCTTGCTTTCGGAAGGTGAAATCATACTAGGGTTTGAGGAAAGTATGGCTAGGGGCGAAGAAGGCGAGAGTTCCCTATCCTTCCAACAAAAAAATGGAAGTAACAAAAACTTATAAAAAAAAACGATTATTCTCGCATTAGCACTCTAAATTAAAGTGTGCAGAGTTACTCACCATCTTCTCCCTTGCCTTTAGTCTCGACATCACCTGATCAATCCCTCCACTTGGTCTTAGAGTCATTGTAAATACCTCTGCTCAATATCGAAGTCCCTCTAAATCCCTCTGCTTGGTCTCGAAGTCATTGTGAATCCCTCCGCTCAGTCTCAGAATCAAAGGGGACCAATGATATAAATCTGCAATGCAAGAGGGATTGGTAGCCAAGTCACTATAAATCCCTCTGCTCGGTCTCATATGTAGGTTTCATGCATAGAGGCAAGTATCAGAGTTTGTGGTAGCGGGTGTTTTCAGAGGGGAAAATATCAAAGTTTGTGGTAGAAAGAGTTTGTGATGCAAGTATCAGAGTGTGTGGGTTACATATGTTAAGGGAAGAAATAATTCAAATAATAAATTTTAATTATCATATGTTAAGTATGAGAGCACGTGGGGGCATAAGCTTGGTTTATATCACCTAGAAAAAATTCCAAAACCACTAATTTCTACCAAATTTCAACATTATGTGTAGACTAAAAAACTTAGTGTGTATTGTTAGGTGTTTTCCTTATTTTCATTTGTTTTTTCATGGAAGCTAACTATTTCTTTTGTAGGTGAAAAGATCAAAATGTATGCATTAGTAAAGTATGAGAAGAATCATAACATGTTATATCCAAATTGTTGTGGTAGTGGAAAGGATAGAATCAAACGTGCTTAGTAAATAGGACATATAAGAGCCACACCACACAAAGTAGAGACTATTAGCAGAATTATGAAGCATCGACACTAAGGGGATACCATAACTGAAATAGTAGGTAGGATTATAGGTAACCAAGGATGAAGTGATGAAAGGATGGAAACACCTGGATAGATTAGAAGCATGTAACATCAAGTCCATCAAGCCAATACTAGAAGAAGGTTAATGACTCTTCATAGTTTGAATGTATATTCTCTCCCTTAGGTGCAACTATATAATGTAAAGGTTTGGACCTAGAAGGGTTGTTAATAATTGAATTTTGGTTGTTGGTTGGTTGTTGGTTGTTTATGTCTTAGATGTTAGTGGGGTATCTTTGGTTGGGTTATTGTTCATTATGCAATTTTGTTGTTACCATGATATCATGACTATTCTAAGGTATTTTGGGGTTAATATGGATTTTTTCCTCTATAATGCATTAGTTATGGTTGTTGTCCTAATTGACCAACAAAGGATGTATTGGTTCATGTTGAATATTAATGGAATGTGACCCCCACTTCGATTTTTTATTGTCTTTATTTTATATAGTTATGATGTATTATATTATTGCTTTTCATATGTGTTGATGAATTAATATAATCTAGTAAAACCTATGTTTCACTCTTAAGTAGATAGTTGTATTGTTTGGATTAGTTTGTTGGTCATTCAATACATTGATATGGGTTATGATTTAACATGTAACGTATTGCATAAGAGTTGAGGGGAAAGTATAGGTATTGAGTTAAAGATCAGTCATATTGTGTGACCCTTATGCATTTTTTAGTCTTAGCATAGTGCTTCGAGTGAAATATTCCCCTTTATAGGAATTTAAAATACCAATTCTTAGACTACAATAGATACCCTATTTTGGATGTCAATGTGGACCCTCATCTAAAATTGAGACAACAATGGTGAATTTTATCGAATTCATTCATAGAGTACCCTAGTTTCTTTATCTGATCTACTAATTCTTTGGGGAATTATATTTCCATGATCAACACAATGTTGGATGATTGATTAGAGATATGGTTCTCTAGATCCAAATTTTATGTGTTCATCATATCTCTTGTCTTATTTTACTACCAAGGTTTTTTTTGAAGTAGTTGATTGAATTTTAGGTGAATCAATCTAATTCCATGTGGATGTTTATCCACTTGGATAACTCCATTTGTTAAATAGACCATATATTTTACTATGCATGTCTGTTGAAGAAAAATCCCCCTGCAAACAAGTGGATTCTCTCGAGGTCCCTAGACTATTAAGACCAAGATAGAAAGTGATTAACATGGACATTGACTTCCTTTTAGATCTAATCAAGCTAATGAATGAAAGAGAAAGAGAAAGATATGTACCTTATGAACGACATTTGTCCTTGCAAAGTCTAGGCTGAGCTTCGATCTTGAGCTCCTTGATAGGTCTTGCAAAACAAGCAAAGGTACAAAAGACTTCCTACTCTACTAAGATTAGCTCAAACATAGATCCATCTACTGTAGACAAACTTATATGGAACAAGTACAAGTTTTAAAGAAACAGGCCAAGCATTGATTGTATTAATGAGAACAAAGTGTTACTTACAACCATGGATGTGAGTGCAGCAGCTTCATCAAGCTCTCCTTGTCTAAACCCTTTCTTAAATAGTCCACACATGGAATGTTGATGTTCCAAATGACATCTTCCTCATGAGATCATAAGTTAGATGCTTCACAATACTTTCCATCCCCTTTCACCATGAGAAGGATCCCTTATATATCCTTGGAGAGGCCCAACCACTTGAGAGATATTTGGGATAAGTTGAGGATCCTTCTCCTTCAATTGAGGATCTTCCCTAAGATCATGCCTTGAGCATCTATTCGAATCAAACCACCTTCAGGATTTCAGAGATTCTTCCTTGATTTGCCTCAACAAACCCAAAATTTTCTCAGCAAAGGCAGTGCTCCCCCAAAAGGGGCACCAGAGCGTTATAGCGCTATCCTAAAAGGGTGCACAGAGCACCAATGATTCTTGTCTATGTATAGGGGAGTGCTCCTCTCCAAAAATGTCTTTTGAGTGGATTTTCCAGTGGAAAAAGGTTTATAAACTTTGTTAACCCATTCCTCTTCTTCCAAATCAGTTGTTTGAGGTGTTTCAAGTGTCCCTCCAATGTCATTATAGGCACGACATAGACAGTATGGTAGTATGATTTTTCTGACACTTGTGACACCTATGACCAAAATGCGACACTTGTAATATTGATAACAACAATAGTAGGCCATTGTCATAATGACTAATTTTGATGTGTAACAAATTCCCCCCCAAAGTATGAAGTTAGAATACAGGAACTGATAACTGAAATGCTTTGCAGACTTTCAAGCAAAGGTACAGACTCATAGAACCTGACAGAAGATGCACACAACCATCAAATAAATGTTAAGACATGCTTCAAACCCAAGGCAGGCATACCTATGCTTGAGTGATAGAGACTTTCAAGGTATGGCTACCATAAATACACTATGGATCCATAATTATATTGACAAAGAGATATAGCCACCGAAGATACAATGTGGATCTATATTCGCATGACTTGAACTAGTCGTAGCCACGAAGAATCCACAGTGGAGCTACGAGATGTCATGACATAGACACGACCAATACAAAGTGGATCTATGTAATAGTATATGTGTCAATGTTAAAATAAACCTCCGTGACAACCTGGGAAAAGTACATACAAGAGTGACGACTCAATCCAGGGTCTTCTTACCGATCCCAATGTAGTAAGAATCTAACCATGCGAATAGATGTTTTGATGTTGAACATGGCAGAAACCACGTGATTACCGATCAATGAGGTGAACCATTAACAAGTGTGAGGGAGATCACCATTGATGTCAATGATTTCCAAGGTACTTAGTACATTCCAACGAACATGAATAGATGAGATGAAGTCGAACATCTGGGGAATCATCCGATCAAAGGTTAATGATGTTAACCCACTGTCGGACATGAGGAGCCCTGCCATTAAGGCATGTAGGTCCCAAGGTAATAACTGGTTTCTAGGTCTAATCCCTAGATAATGTGTTGAGGTCGATAGGGATAGACTTGTCACAGGAGGGTCTTGATGTATCCCCCATCAACAACACGAAACTGACACAGAGATGTAATTGGTGGATCAAAAGAACATGGAATGACACGAGTATTGAAACATGGATTTGTGTTGATTAAATCTTGAGGTAGATACTTCCCTTGAACACTGAGGCACAACAGAAGAAACATGACATGGACCAAAACATGATGATGTAATGGATTCTGTGACTTTTTTCAGGTGACCCAAAGGAGTACGGAAACTCAGAGGATTGGTCCAATGCAGAGGTTCAGTGGATTAAAATTTATGCAAAAACAAAGTGTCATGTTCAAGGGTGACTGTAAGGATTATTGGTGACGTTTTCAAGAACTGTTTTTCTTGCTTCTTTCAATTTTACCCCCATCCAGATAGATAAGTACCTCTTTTTGATTTAATGAGCTCGAGGAGGGTAACACATGCTCGATATAACTTACCTTCGGTAAGTCCCTCTTCCTTTGTTTAACAAACTGGAAGAAGTAAGGATCTGGTCCCATACGGGCCCTTCAGTGTATAATTGTTTAATGATTCCAAAGAAGGTAAACTTGATGATTTTTCATGTTTAGAGAGTCTGAAAACAACTTAAATATAACTCCAATGTGGTCCTTTTTTGTAATGTTAGTCTCACGAGGCTGAAAATGAGATAAACTACCACTCAAAATATGCCCTTTCAAACCTTTTAACAAGTGTGAAAGAAAGCAAGATCACTCGACAATCTTTTCATGTTTAGAGAGTCTGAAAAGAGATTAACGATGACTCCAGGGGGTTCCTTTTTTGTGTATCCATACATGTCCGAAAAAGAGATAAAATTTTACTCAAATGCATTCTCATGTATTTACGAGCACGAGAAAGAACAAAGACTAAGCTTGGTATGCCCCCATCTTGAAAGTAGTGGCTTAAATCCAGAATGATCATCAAAGGCTAGAGACATTCCCTCCAAGCTTCAATTCATTCACTGACTTTGAGGTTGTCACCAATTTCTCTACTAGATGAGAAAAAGGAGAAGGGTGAATGAAAAGAAGGTTCAAGAGAGGTGACTATTTCATTTTTTAATGCGCTTGACACAGGAAAAAAACTATGCTCAAGGTTACGGGTTTGATCCCCATATTGTTGTTTCATTTTTTAACGAGCTTGCTACAGAGAGGAAAACTATGCTCAAGGCCTCTGTTTCATTTTTTAGCGAGCTTGCTATAGAAAATAGAAACTATGCTCATATCTTCTCCTTGATCATGGCTTCCAAGAGAATAACACTCAGGAAGGACACCGTCTCAAGGGACAAGACTCGGTCACAGCTTCCAAGAGATCTTCACTGGATGAAAGAACATTACTCTGGAAGGAACACATGTCGAGGGTAGTGATAGGGTTGAGGATATCAGGCTCCAACAGCCCTACTGAAGAGATCACCATGTCCACTACCGGATCCAAATCATCAGAAGTTGAAATCATGGGAGATGATGGAAAATCAACATCAAGAGGGGAGATAGAGTGTATATATTCCCAAATTTCTTCACGGGGGGGGGGAAGAAAAGAGGATCAATGATGGTTATTATCCCGAGGTAACTTGTCAATATGAAGCATTTCCAAAGTAGATTCATCAGAAGGAAAAATTGGGGAAATTAAGTCTATCGCAGACGACAAGGAACTTAACTATGGTGGCAACGAGCGATTGTCTGGTGCCAATAGATGTCAGCCATCTGAAGAGGGAGAAGTGGACTGGATAGAAACGTATAATGTTTCGACTGAACTAAGTGGCACGGTGTCACCTAGTGCATCGAATTCCAATGGACTAGGTACAATCCAAGGGCCAGATGATTCCAAATATTGATAAGCTACGGTCAAAATCATATCGACAGTGGAAATATGATGTGTATTCGATGGAAGTGGTGTAGGGAATATACCCATGAGGCTAGAATATTTCAGAAAGCCAACACCAACGCTTTCATACATGATATTGTGGTCTCCCAAGAAAGGAATATTGTTGGTAGCAGGAGCGCGAGCATCGGTCGTGCAGAAATCCAACTGATCAACAGTGACAATTTTTCCCTGATGTGGAAATTGTACATATCGAAAGACCAACGAGGCAATGACAGTCATAGCATAAAACCATCTTCTTCCAAGTAACAAGTTGTAATCGAGGGGAGCATTGACCACCTTGACATCAACAGTAACAATTTTTCCACCCAATTGGATGGGCATGGACTATAAAATCCCATGGGTATGAAAACCTCTCTCATTGAAGGCATGTAACATCGTTGGGGATTTGTTAAGTGTAGGTGATTTTAAACCTTTCCAACACACCAAAGACATGACACAAGTAGAGGCTCCCTCATCCAAGATAGTTCAGTGGATTTGTTGATTGTGAAAAAGAACATCAACTTGGAAAGAAAGTTGATGGGAGAGTCAAGATGCATAATTGTCCAGATAAACATGATATGGTTGGATGACTTAGGATCAACAGTGCCAATAGAGGCCAAGAGCGTTCTAGTTGACTGGGGCAGTGCTGTAGAACTTCTAACGCAGACATAGCACATGGTGCTTGAGCCAAATCTTCAACAATGTTGTAGTTATGGGCGGCATGTGAACTAGGATTAAAGGTATATTTACATATAGTGCTCTTAGGAGGGCGTAAGATAGAGTCGAATGTGGGTTTCTCAATCTGAAGTGGTCCGGACGAAGGATTAACCATTGGAGGACTAATGGAGGACGGTGATGGATTTGGTAAAGTACTGGTACTGTTAGTGTCTTTTCCTTTGTCAAGGTTACCTGGTGTGTCATATGTCTTAGAGAGAGTGGTCAAATTAATCCCATTAAACATATAAATATGTGAACTCGATGAGGCCTCATCATGAGGATGGCCAGAACTGCCCCCAGGAGAGGGGGTGTGAGCAACCATGGATTACTACTATGGAAAAGGCTGAGTAAGCATGGCAGGTTGGGAATTTCCTTTAAAACGTTTGGCCACTTCATCGCGATGTGGAGAATATCAGGTGTAATGATCATCACCACAAATGAGACATGGGAATTTTGGTTTCCACTGTGGTTGCTTTTCGGTAGCATGGGTTTGAGTTTGATTTTTTGGTTGTTCATTGTTATTGTTTTTCTTCGATTTATTTCTCATCTTCTTATTACCTATGGATTGTTGTAAAGGGGTAGACTGAATTGCATTCACTTCAGAAATTTGAGTTTGGGTGGAGATAGAGGAGAGTGTGGTTGACTGAAAAGTAGATTGAGTTGTGATGGAACCGATAACACCGTCTACATGAGATGAGGATGACGGCTTGGATGGATCAATATTAGCTCGAGCAACATTCAGAACAAACTCATACAAAGTACCAGAATGTGAATAAACCAAATCTAAGTACTGATCCCGAGAAATGGCTTCTTTCTCGGTGACTACGCCACCCATAGTGACATCGCGAGCGATCGGGGGTAAAAGTGATTTAGTAAACCACTCCGCCAATAATATGTCAGGAATGATTGCTTTGATCAATCTTTGTCATCGTCTCCACTCATGAATATGGTCAGAGATATGCACGGAGTTAGTTTGATGAAGGGAGGTCAAGAGTTTAGTACCCATCTCGTAGAAAATAGGTAGTTGAAAGTGCGTGAGGAAAGACATGGCAAGGGAGTTGAAATCATGAAAAGAAGCACGTGGTAGTTCAATATACCACTTTGTTGCAGAACCCATAAGTGTTCATTGGAAAAGACGCAAATGTATAGAATCATCCATGAGGGAGTATGATGAACACCACAAATGGAAATTCATCATATGGTTATTTGGATCTTCTCCAGATTTTCCATCAAATTTTGGAATATCGGAAGGAAGTTTAGCTAGAATAACTGCCAAACCAGAGAATAAAAAATAGGATCATTCGTTAACCGAGACAAGTCTGGGAGACCCAGAGTCGTAAGGAAAGGTAGTTGTTGGTTAATCTGTGGATGATATTGGGGTGGCATAGGAACACCAGTAGGAACATACACTGGGTTAGGTGGATAAGTATAACCAGTGGGTCCTCCTACATAAGGTTGATGTTGACCAGAGTACATAGGATTCAAGGGGGTTTGAGAAACATGTGCGAGCGGAGGATAACCGGATGGGTTTTGAGGATTATAAGTCGGATTTGGTGTTTTCCTATAAGGGGGGTAAACACTTTGTCCATAAGGAGGATATAGATGAGTTCCTTGAGGAAGAAGAGGTTGTTGTGGACCTTGAGGATTATGTCCTCCTGAGAACTGTGGGTTTCCTGGGAAAGGAATGTTCCATGGATTGGGCATTGTAGACGCATTTTGTCCATATGGTTGATGATGAGCTCCAGTTTGAGACTACCCCCCAGCATGAGGTTTCCCTCCAAATGGATGTTTTCCTCCGGAAGGACGATAACCTCCGATAGGAGGTTGGCCCCCAAATGGAGGTTGCCCTTCTAAAGGAGGTTTCCCCCCGGCATGAGGTGGAGTTCTTGGAATTTTGGAACCAGACATAAACGACTGACCGGTGCCGCTTAATGGATTAGAGCCACCAAGACCGGTCCCTCCGAGTTGTTGTATAGATATATAACTTCTAGGTATAACTTGGGTAGTGGTGACAATGGAAGAATTCAGTGCTCTGTACCCAGAAGGAAGTGATGATGAAGGCCTAGATGCTAGTGGTGTGCCAATCATAGCTTGGCTATCCACCACATTATCGGTGGGAGTAGTAGGAATGTGAGGGACCATTGTAGAATGGGCCATCTGGAGAGAAAGAGTGGAACTTGGGCCGACAGATGGCATAGTTGGAATAATGGTTGTACCAGTAAAATGATCTAAGGGTACAATGTAGGTAACAGGTATATCGACACCTATTCCTGGTTCGTAAAGATCGTGCACAGTGCGCGGTGGGGTTCGAGCAATGTCAGCAATCCAAATGGGGTCTTCGACTGGAGGGTTTGAATGAGACCCAGTCGGAATGTCAGAAGGATTAATAACAACAAGTTCTCTGGCTCAATTCAGTTGGAGAAAACTCCTCTCATATACTGCAGGAATGCGGAAAGCCTCTAGAGACTCCGAAACAATTCGAAAATCCTCTAAAGAAGTGAGAACTTCCTCCTGTGAGGCTATAACATCGTGAACCTCACTCTATTGAGGAGATCCCTCTGTAGAATGAGGGGGTAAAGGGGTACTATCTTCCATATTTTTTGGAGGAAGTCCCTGTACCCTACACGAACGGTGTGGAGGGTCGATGTTGGAGGAGAAAAATCGACGAAAAAAATCTCTAGCCAACTAACGAAAAAGAAACAGCATACGCTAATAAAATCTAGGAATCAAAACCAAGCAAACAAAACCTTATCTCGATGACCGTACTAGTTGGTGATGAAATGCAACGTTGTGTGATCAAGTCAAGAAGGGGCTAGGATATGGTGGAATAGTTACAATGGCGACCTGCTTAATGAACTTTCACCTTGGTGCAAGCTTCCATGCATTAATTGCGGATTTACCCTCCAAGGAGCCCGAGTGAGTTTGACCAGTGTCTCTTCTCGGTATAGTGAGACTTCCCTTCACTGTCACCTTGTGTAAGTACCTAAAGATTATGGCAACTAAAGACACCAATTCGCAGTTAGTCCCTGGGCAGGTACAGTCGACAGTCCGATCCGAACGTATGGGCAGGATAATAAGTCCGAAATCAGCCCAAGAGGCTGCCACACATAATCGTGGGTATACCTTCAAGTGATCCCCAATAAACGATCCGACCACTACAAAAAATTGAACCACATAGAGATAATCTTCGTAATTCACCCGAATGCGACCACGTGCGTAACCCCTGTGTGAGAGGGGGATCCCAAAAAACCTATACGACAATTGGATTTGACTCTCCCTAGCTCGGGATGCTAATGTTTGTTTTGAAAACTTTGGAGAGTTGTACTCACGGCCTAATCCAAAGTGCTAATCCTAGTCTAATGTTGGTGGAAGATCCTAAAAATAAAAAATGTTCTAGATAATGTTTTAATTATCGTTTGTTTTATAGTTGTTCTTTACTCAAAGGGTGTATGAAAGTGAAACTGATGGAACGATGACTCAATTCCCAAAAAAAAATGCATAAAAGATGATAAGAAATCATTTATTTTCAATGAATGCCTATTTAAGAGAAAGAGAAAGAGTTGTTTTCACTATCAAACACTAATATGGAATGTCCTCAATCAATTTGTTCTCAATCAAATCCAATGTAATGCTAAAAAAATTCATAAATGCCTTCTAATATGCAAACCAATCACTAATATGTATCTTTGTTGTTTGTATGCGAATGATGATTAATTCAATGCAAAACTTCTCCTGCCAACTAACCTTTTAGATCAAGGAGATTCGGACAACCATAAGCATATTTTGCACAAACAACACACCCTCTTTCTATGATTTAAACAAGAAGCAAAAAGATAACAAAAGATAACAAAGAAAATAAAAAATTTCACACAAAAGAAAGATGCTAAGAAAAATGACCTCAAAGAACCAAATGAGATGATTCACAGATTTCTAATGTTCTTCACCATAGTTTTCACTTAGTCAGATAAGAGAGAAGAAAGAAGTGTATTGATTCCAAGTTCTCAACAGAAGAAAAACTCAAAATAAGGAAGAAGGTCAAAAAATCTAAACAACAAAGTGCTTATTTCTCAGAAATCAGAGTGTCAAAGGTCAATAGAAAGATGTACTGAATCACAAAGAAGCTGAGAAAGGGTAAAAGGAGAGATTGGATTTCAGAAAACACAACCCTAGAAGTTTTTTTGTAGAGAAAAAGGTAGCTCTCTAGTGTAAGGGGCACCAGAGCATTATAACTCTCTATGCAAAGACAACAAGGAGTGCCAACACTCTGATAACATAGGCAGGGGAGTGCTGGTGTCTTAAAACCCAGAAAAATGTCAAAAACAACCAAAACTCAGTCAAAAATTGTCAATCACAATGGATGTGATGGAATAAGGATCCAATCATCATATTCAATCATACATATGGGATGAACAAGGTCTAAAAATAATTAAGGGTAAGACAAGGTCTATGAGGAAAACCAAAATTGAAAGCTTTGATTAATCCCCAAGGGAGTCACCAATTTCTGTTGAAGAGAAATCCCCCTATGGACAAGTGGAATCTCTCGAGGTCCCTAGACTCTTAAGACCAAGACAGAAAGTGCTTAACATGGACACTGACTTCCTTTTAGATATAATCAAGCTAATGACTGAAAGAGAAAGAGAAAGATATGTACCTTATGAATGACGTTTGTCCTTGCAAAGTCCAGGCTGAGCTTCGATCTTGAGCTCCTTGATAGGTCCTGAAAAACAAACAAAGGTACAAAAGACTTCCTACTCTACTAAGATTAGCTCAAACATAGATCCATCTAATTTAGACAAACTTATATGGAACAAGTACAAGTTTGAAAGAAATAGGCCAAGCATTGATTGTATTAATGAGAACAAAGTGTTACTTACAACCATGGATGTGAGTGCAGTAGCTTCATCAAGCTCTCCTTGTCTAAAACCTTTCTTAAACAGTCCACACATGGAATGTTGATGTTCCAAATGACATCTTCCTCATGAGATCGTAAGTTAGATGCTTCACAATACTTTCCATCCCCTTTCCCCATGAGAAAGCTCCCTTATATAGCCTTGGAGAGGCCCAAGCACTTGAGAGATATTTGGGATAAGTTGAGGATCCTTCCTAAGATCATGACTTGACCATGTATTTGAATCCAACAACCTTCAGGAATTCAGGGTTTCTTCCCTGATTTGCCTCAACAAACCCAAAATTTGCTCAGCAAAGGCAACGCTCCCCCAAAATGGGCACCAGAGCGTTATAACGCTACCCTAAAAGGGTGCACAGAGCACCAACGCTTCTTGTCAGTGTATAGGGGAGCGATCCTCTCCAAAAAAATTATTTGAGTGGATTTTCCAGTGGAAAAAGGTTTATAAACTTTGTTAACCAATTCCTCTTCTTCCAAATCAGTTGTTTGAGGTGTTTCAAGTGTCCCTTCGATGTCATTATAGGCACGGCATAGACAATATGGCAGTATGATTTTTCTGACACTTGCGACACTTGTGACCAAAATGTGACACTTGTAATATTGATAATGACAACACTAGGCCATTATCGTAATGAGTAATTTTGATGTGTAACAGATTGCCCCCCAAAGTATGAAGTTAGAAGACGGGAACTAATAACTGAAATTCTTTGCAGACTCTCAAGCAAGGGTACAGACTCAGAGAACCTGACAGAAGTTGCACACAACCATCAAACAAATGTTAAGACATGCTTCAAACCCAAGGCAGGCATACCTATGATTGAGTGATAGAGACTTTCAAGGTATGGCTGCCATAAATACACTGTGGATCCATAATTATATTGACAAAGAGATATATCCACCGAAGATACAATGTGGATCTATATTCGTATGACTTGAACTAGTCGTAGCCACGAAGAATACACAGTGGAGCTACAAGATGTCAAGACATAGACACGACCAATACAAAGTGGATCTATGTAATAGTATATGTTTCAATGTTGGGATCTTTGGGATAAGTTGAGGATCCTCCCTAAGATAATGCCTTGACCATATATTTGAATCCAACCACCTTCAAGAATTGAGGGACTCTTCCCTGATTTGCCTCAACAAACCCAAAATTTTCTCAGCAAAGGCAGTGCTCCCCCAAAAGGGGCACCAGAGCATTATAGTGCCTCCCTAAAAGGGTGCATAGTGCACCAACACTCCTTGTTAGTGTATAGGGGAGCTCTCCTCTCCAAAAATGTCTTTTGAGTGGATTTTCCAGTGGCAAAATGTTTATAAACTTTTTTAACCCATTCCTCTTCTTCCAAATCAGTTTTTTGAGGTGTTTCAAGTGTCCCTCTGATGTCGTTATAGGAACGACATAAACAGTATGGCAGTATGCTTTTTCTAACACTTGCGACACCTATGACCAAAATATGACACTTGTAATATTGATAACGACAACACTAAGCCATTTTCGTAATGAGTAATTTTGATGTGTAACAATGTCAACCAAAGATAAATGCATGGCATAATATATATGCTTTAGCTACTGGTATTTGAATGATCAATTGACCATGGGTGAGACCTTTTTAGTGTTGAAATCCAACTTGAGCATTGTCTTTTTAGAGATTGCTTGTATAGACTAAGCAACAATATATAGAATACTAGTTGTCTAACTAAATTTTTGAATCATTGATGACCTAACCTTGGTAAGATTTGGATTGATCGCTATATAGTCATTTATTTTCCCTATCATGTAGAAAATATTGGAAGAGTCTTGCAAATCCAACGTTGGCGATTTTGTGTAGCTCTTTAAAGGACCTACACTATGAAAATAGTCAATTGAAGTTGAGTGTGGTTGATAAGTTTTCCTTTGAACAACTAAATAGTTTTGATTGAATACCTTTCTTATTGACTAGAACACTACTCATATATCTTTTCACGTGAAGTGAAATATTGTTTCGGTCTAATTATTGGCTACAAGATTGTATGGAGGAATGATCCATTAGAATAAACCATCTGGCATAGTCCACTGATATTTAGATATTAAATGTGGTATTGATCGACAATAATTTGATTGGTGCACTATTTGACCATGCATCATAGTTGGCCAAACCAATTATTGGTGGTTGTATGAAGAAGTTGGTTGGTTGTTTCCAAGGAAGCTTGGAGTGTATGCCCAAAAAATAGGTTCCTTCATATCGAACAATAATAGCATTGACCTAGAAAAGATTGCATGGTCAACTAATGATTGTATAAGTTGAGCAATAATTCCAATACTATATATCATAGTTCTATCTATGTTGTTTTTGTGTATATTTCCTTACTATTGTATAAGAAAATACCAAGGACCTATATCATTGTAATATTTATTATTTGTTGATATGGAAGCAAGTTCTCTTGACCCAGTCGAACATTGACCAACAAGTAGGATAATTGATTTATTCATAATCAACTAAATTTCAAACTTTAAGTATTTTATACCCTTTTTTGGAAATACTGGGGGACTTTGATGAATATGAAGAACAAATTTTGTATAAATTCTAGGAAATTTGCAAGAAGAAATATATTTCCTTGCAATAATATCATGATCGACTTCCTAAACAATCAAATTCCTTACAACTATTGTTTCTCTTTTGTGAACACAAATGGAATTTTGAAGGATTAGCTAGAGACAACCAATACCTATTCGAAGGAATAAAATTCCCTCTTTTAGACTAATGTCTTGTAGGGATATGATGAAAAATATAGAAAAAATGATGTCTTGGAAAGAACATTGAAAAATGTATTGAAGAACCTCATGGATTAATTTGGGGATAAAACATACTTAATTGATGATTTGGAGGAGGAAGTTAAAAACCACTCTCATAGAACTATTACTAGTTTGAAGAATAACAATAATAGGTTCGATGTATCCAATACCCAAGTAAAGAATGAGGCTTCATGATTATAGGACTTTGTTGATGGGATTCATGAGGAAGTTTCTCTCCTTCAAGTAGACAATGTTTAATTATTTGATGAATACCATCATTTGAAGAAAAAATATGAACTCTTGTTGTAATATATGACTGATAAAGATGAGACATTAAGGGATTACATGATTGTAGATAGGGTCTTGAACTTAAAAACTATTATGTAGAAGAGCTTACACACTCTTCGATTACCTTTTATACATTTTAACATCTTAATTATATCCCGATTAGTTATAACAAGGATGATATTGATGTTGCTACTTATCATGTTTTGTTGAGTACCAATGCTATGTTTTCTCCTAGTTTTGAGAAACATACTACAGGTATCAGGTCCCAAATATTAAGTTAGATGGGATATACCAGAGATAGGCTTGGGTAGAGTGGAAAACTAATTGTTGTTCCCATTACTCTTGAGGAAATATCACCTAGAGGGTCTTGGATATGATGATATTGCATCAACAAATAACAATGTATTTACAAAGGATAGAAGGGTATTGTTTCTTTCAAATGGAATTCATCCAACTAAGTTATAGGAAACTAAATTGACTAATGATGATTATGTTTAGTCAAATGAACATTGGGTTGAACATAATATGGTATAATTTGTAAGCCCCCAGGGTGTAGAATAGTCGGTGATGGATTGTGAAGGCACTATGTTATGTGAAGTCATTGGTTCTAAACCATCAACTTACCTTGTGTGTCATATGATGGGCTGCATTGGCATGCCTGGAGGTTATCATGGTATTTGTAGAATAACATAACCCCATGTCACGCGAGTGCATGCCCTACTAGTTGTTGATTTCTCACTAGTGCATTTTGGTCAAATTTCGACGGCGCGTTCTATGCAATTGACACTTTATATTGTTGGGAGAATGAAAAAAAATGGACACCCTCAAACGTCGTTTCACATGACGTCACTTTTCCAGCACCATAGCTATCGTCTCTATTGTGACGTTTCATGCGGACATGTGTCATCTTAGATTTGACTGTCCAAACCCCATATAGTCGTCACTACAGCGACCTTATAGGCATTGGAATTATGACATCCCATTTCGTCAATCTCCACTACCTATGTGCTATGGGAGCGATGATACCATACATCATAATATCGACATAGGGTAACGTTGCTCAATCGATGACAAGTTATTCATCTCATATGTATTTTCTATGGGAGTGACATGCCCAGACATCGTAAGAATGACGTAGGGTCACTTCTCTCAACCGACGGTAAGTTATCATCTCCGACATGTTTTCTATAGGAGAGACATTCCAAGACGTTGTAAGACTGACGTAGGGTCACTTCTCTCAATCGACGGTAATTTCTCCAAGACTTCGCAATACTGACAACATGTAGGTATTAAAAAAAAAATTGTCAATTCCATTTATACAAGACCATTTCCCATGACAACATTACATTCAAATCCAATTTTTATTCCATAAACATGGCTCTAAAGGATCTTTGTTGAAAACATTCATAACATTATTCACTTGTCAAAAGGATAACCATTGATAGCATTCATAACATTATGCATTAATGTGTATCCATGTTTTCTCTAAATGCTCATTCTGCTTGACAATTAGAAGTTGGATGTCACCTTGACTCTCCTCTATTCTAGACTCATACATTTATTTTGTTGTATGTAAAGGGAATAACCATGGATACAAGATGTTGCATGCATTATGTTTGATTATGGTGTTGAAATATTTTATTTGGTTCTTAGCAAGGCTCATGTCATTGACAAGTTGAGGAACCTCACCAAGTCACCATGGATTAAGTGCTTGCTACATTTAATTCCAAACAATGGTTTACTAATGTATCTGAACCAACAATAATTGCTTTACATTTCTACAAGACCATTGTCGACAACAACATTAAATTCAAATCCTATTTTTATTGGATAACCATGTATCTAATTACCTTTTTCCAGAGCTAATTAATCCAAAAACATGGGCATCACACTAACCACGGTGATTGAGTTGGGTTTTATTCCTAGCATAACCTACATTTCTTTGAAGAATGTTGTGATTTCATGGGAATGGTGAGTCTAGGAACAACCAACAATGTTTTCATTCCATGGATATGCTTACCTTTTCCATAGCTAATAAATATTCACATGTAGACAAAACACCAACCATGGTGATTGAGTTGGATTTTATGCATAGGAATTGTGTTTTGTTGAAGAATATGAAGGCTGCATGGGGAACTAATGATTTCATTCCAATCAAAGAATTATAAGGCTTCACGACGATGGAGAATATATGAAAAACCAATAATGATTACCACAACATCTTTTTTAGGTATTATTTTGAACAATTAGTGGGAAATGAAAAACCCCCACATGCACTTCTAACTTTTTTCTAGAGCCAAATTCCATAATAAATGCACTTATTATTTCTTAACCATGGATGTAAGATTCCATGACTTTCAATTTAGATAATATATAGTATAACAATTTGTATTCTCGTGTTGGAACCTTGTATTTGGTTTAGAGAAAGTCTCATGTCATTGACAAGTCTAGGAACCCTTGCCAAGTTACTGACTAAGTATTTTCCACGTTTCATTTTTAAAAAGTGTTTATTAATTCTATTCCAATCGACAATGATTTAATTACATTTCTACATTACAATTTACCACAATAATATTACATGCAAATCCAATTTGCATTGCATAACCATATATCTACTTACCTTGGTCTAGAGGCAATAAATATGCACATGTAGAAAAAACATTGACCACAATGTTTGAGTTTTGTTTTATGCCCATGACAACTTACATTTTGTTGAACAATGTTAAGGCTTCATGGGGATGGTGACTTTTTGAATAACCAATAATGATTTCATTCCAAGGATCAACTTATTTGCTTCCAAGTCCAATAAATATGCAATAGAACACTAGCCATGATGATTGAATTGGGTTTTATTCCTAGGACATGCATTTCGTTGAAGAATGTTAAGTCTTAACAAGGATTTATAATCTGGGAATAACTTGCAATGATTGCAGTCCATGACACAACATCCCATTTAGGCATCTTTTGAACAATTAGTGGTCAATGCTAAAATCCCCACATGAACTTCTTACCTTGTTCCAAAGCCAAATTCCATAACCAAATAAAAATGTTATAGCATAACCACGGATGTAAGATTCCATTGATATTAATTTAGATCAGATATAATACTGGAAATAGTTTTGATTATGGTGTTAAATATTACATTTGGTTCTTAGCATGAATCATGTCAATGATGAGTCAAGGAACCTCACCAAGTCAACATGGATTAAGTGCTTGATACATATCAATCCTAATAATGGTTTACTAATTCTATAATAATTATTAATTATTTCATTGCATTTATACAAGATCACTACCCACAAAAACATTACATTTAAATCCAATTGCTATTGCATAAGCATGGATCAATTTACCTTCTTCTAGACGCAATAAATTTACACATGTAGGTAGAACACTAACGACAATTAAGTTGAGCTTATGCCTAGGACAAATTGCATTTCATTGAATAATATCAAAGATTCATGGGGATTCTTGGCATGGGAATAACTAGCAATGATTGAATTGCATCAACCTACTTACCTTATTCTAGAGCCAATAATTCTACACATTGTTGAGGAAAATATATGAATTGATCTTACTCAAGAATTTTTAGAATTTACTTGGCTAAAGAAAAGTAGATGGGAATATCACCCTATGTTTACAGAAAACAAAAATAACATCCTAACTCACAAGTATTAATTACGAGTGCTTAGGCTAGTCTTTTATCAACAAAAAGCTTGCTCGAAATTCACTTTTTATGTAATTTTCTGAATATAACAATTGTTGAAATGAATGTAATAACACAAGTAAACACACCAAGATGATAATAAATATAGATGATACATAAAGAAATCCTTTATTTCATTCCAATTCACCAAAGAGTCATTTTCTTTACAAAATCTCATACAGAAATCTTGAACCAAAGTCAAACTTAGACATCCCAAATGGAAAATACAAAAGGTCCTCTAACAGAAAACCAAAACTAAACTCTAAAAGTTGGATCATCTTTCCACAGATTTCCACCCACTCGACTCTACACAATAGCCTTTATTAGTCATGAAAATTAATTCACAAACAAACAAGTCTACACAGACTATCAAAGATAGATCAACACCTCTGAAGAACAAGTGTCTGAATGATTTGATTCAGCCCTAAATATTGTTTTCTACAATCAAACCATGCTATCATAAAAGAGAATTAGGCTATGATGAATATAGGGATGAATGAAAAATGAACTATATCAACATAAACTCAAAGAGAAAACCTTAGCATGCTTATGCTTCTATCCTCCTCTTGTTCCTCCTTTTCCTTTTTCTTTTAACAAAATAGAATTGGTTGAAGAAGTTGAACAAATTCATTAGTTAAGTTAATTAAAAGACTCAACTAACTTTAGTTAGGGGGAATAGTAATTAATTAAAATCTCATGCCATCCATCATTTTTAGGGACCTCAGGTTGTAAGGAGACATGATGAGGTACAGGGATACCGGGGGCTTGCAGGGCTTGGAAAGGAGGCCTTTCAAGATTATCTTGGACTATTCCCTGCCAAATCCAATTAAAGAATCCAGCATGAAACAATTGTCCAAGCTCTTCGGAATCAATGTCAAAATGTAAGGAGAACCTGGGCCTTCTTGGGCCTCGGTTCCAGTTACCTCTACCTCTGTTTCCTCGGCCATGTCTTCCTTGACTAAAAAAAATCATCCTACATGGGTGATCGATTAGAAAATAGCATTTTAAATAACCATACATGACAACTTTTAAAAATATGAAATAGATTTGGCTTAGAATGTATCAGACTCATGCAATCCAATCCATACAAATTGTTTTATTATTAATCAATGAACAGGGGGGTGAAACGGGGTTCTACGATATGTGAGGTGTTTGTATTGAATGAAAATATGATATAATGAAAGGGGAGAAGCATGGTTACTACTCAATGACACCAACAATCAACTGTAGAGAAAACCAATAAAACCTCACTGCAATCCACACAAGACATTGCCACTTTCATCCATTTTAACACAGAAATTCTCTTGACAGTAATCAATCTTAGAACAGGGAGTGAAAAAGGAATATGGGAGGTGATGGGGTTTGAAAAAGGATTATTATTGTTCATGGAATTAATTAAGTGATCCATAAAACATTTTTTGAAAGGAGATGCATCAACCATCAATCACTTGATGAAATAATATTTTATGTGTATTTAACAAGTTCACTGTTCATAAGAAAATGCCCAACACAGTGCCATCACAAAATAGTAGGCATCCTATACAATCTGTAAAAGGATTCTGTTCCTTTATTTTCATCTTATCACAATTTCGAAACAGTAGCCATCCCACTATGTTAACCATTGAAAACAACCACTTCCCATGTGTTTCTTCAATCCACAACTATACTCAAAAGTCGTGTTTTCAAAATAATAATGAAATTGCTATTACTGCAATAGAGCCCATCAAAATGAAATGATATTCATTAAAATATATATAGGCAGAAACCAAAGAACCAATCTAAAACTGCAACTCGTATTGATATTCAAATATACAACCAACAATCATCGTTTAGACACAAGCTATGCACAGGGTAAATTGCGCATGCAATGTAATACTACCACAATAAAAAACAATTCAGTATGGCTTAAAGAGTTGGGCCATATAACCGACATGAAAAACCCTCAACAACATGCCCTTCATAACAAACGATCAATAAACATGATTAAAAAATTGTGAAACCCAAGCTATCCATACTATACACAGTGTGGAGCCACCCAAAAAACACGATGCAATGTTTTCATTTTACCAAACGAAACACACATTCATGACAATAGCTCAATTCGTTGTTGGGCCATCAACCCAACACAATATTACTTTGATTTAGACCAACTGTGATCAAATATGTTGTGCAATTTCAGGCTTAAACAATCAAACAATCATAAGGATATAGTTCCCAAAGTCATCCAGTTCAATAATCATTCGGCGCCAAGAGAAACCCACAGTTACCACGACCAATATCAATTTTGCAAACACAAAAAGTGACATGAGCAACGTCAATCATTTTCACCAATGCTATCTAAACATTCAAATAATCATCAGTGCAAAAACCAGTGACTGTGTATCTACCAAACAACTTGTCACTGTCTTAAAAAAAATAAAAAATAAACTAACAAGTTGTATCAATGACACATACCCACACATCCAATCGAATCGAGGCAGAGGCCCTTTCCATTAACAACACTGATCTATAGACATAAGGAGAGTAACTGCCTTCTTTGAAAGTGTAACTGGTAATGTAGGGTTTACCATTATTATAACCAAGCCAGTGACTATATACCAACCAACACCACTGTCATACAACCAAATGGGCGAGCCTATGCTCAAAATCGTCGACAATTATACAACCATCCAATCAAAAACCGAGTCATAACGACAGACCAGGTTGGTCTTCTTAAATAATTTATAGAGTGGAGGGCCAATTTTGTTCCGTAGTCAACATGGGGAGAGCAGAGACACTCTTTGTAATGAAAAAACCTCCAAGGCCACAGTGTATACAGGACGAACCATGACTCATTCGTGGTCAGGAAGAAATCCATGATAGGGGCCATAACTGAAAGGTAGGGCTCTAGTTCACCCTGGAAAAGGTTATTTAACACATGTAGGTGATAACCCTCATGCTCTTCTGTCAAAAATCATAGCACAGAGGTAAAGACAGGGCTGAGGAAGAACAGGAACCTCATTTTGTGACCCCTAGTGGTGCAATCAACCAATGTCAAAGTGAACAAAAGATATTGACATAAAAAACCTCTGACCATTAAACCCATGAATGTCAGAGACTGGATTAGTGACAGTGCGTGAAGAAATCTATCAACCCAATACTAAACAAAAAACCTCCAACCAAACAGCAGTGATAACAAAGAGCTATCACCCAGGAAGACCAATAACCTTGACGAACTCAAAAATATTACAGGAAGAACCTTTCACTCTTCATTTCCAGAACCCAAATTTCACATAGTTGCAACACTTAGGAAAACACAAAACCATACACCTGAGCCATTAATCATTTCATAACCAGATCAAAATCACGAATGGCCAAAAAAGACATACCTGTAGTCAAATTCCTTAAAACGAGAGTTGGCTGAGCGGTTCCTCCCTACTAAAATTTCGGAGCATAACCACAATAGCAAGATCGAAAAATAGCCTGACTAAGGTGGCGACCAACGAGAAGAGTAAAGGTGACATGTAGTAAATGCATGTTGCCTCCACCCATATCTCATTAACTCAACAGTACATGCCAACAAAATCTCCATTGACACGATTAATCAAACATGTATCGAAACCATCACCACATTAAAAGCCAATAGCGTGATCACCATATCCCATTTCACATCATATAACTCAAACAAAATCACATAACCATCAACATTCACCACCTTGTCAAATGAGCCAACGATGTTCAATCTATCCATATATACCATATGTGGATCGGCCACATAATTCAATTAACCATTGCATAACCATTAATAATATCAACTTGCCAAGTGTGCCACCAACATTTCACACCATATGCATATTAAACATGTAATCCAATCACAATTTCATAACCATTTACTTTCTAGCTAGGGATTAACAATAATCATCAAGTATTTTCATGCATGTAGTAGAGTTAGGATAGCTTTCAAATCTTCCCATTGCAATTGTTTCTCATTTCTTTTAAGTTATTCACATGTGATATTGCAGAAATATGCCCCCTTCCCTTGCATTTGTTCTAGTATTTTGACTATCTCAGAACTGCCCTTCATGTAATTTTACTAACATGTTTGTTATGCAGGTGCGATAAGAACAAACAACAATTACATTAATGAATAGCATAGGTTGTAGAAACATAAGGAATCAACCCTTCATAAGCTCAATTCATAACCAATAACAACAAGATCTTCATCAACCATGTGAGTCGTGTTGCACATCATCTCAACATAAAAAATGAACAGATCTGATATCCAATAGTCAAAGGGGGTCCCACCTACTAGTATTATTTAGTTTTTATAATAATAGGCTTTAGCAACACTTTGCGGGTGAAAGTTCGTTGACGTTTTCAATCGTCAACAAACTGGAGAATCCATAGGGAAATTTGATTTTAACAGATTTAGAAATCAGGACTCATGGTTTCGTGGACCAAAACAGAAGGTCAAGAAGACATGACTCGGATGATTATGCAATAGGGGGAAGTGAGTGGATTTAATGGAAAGATGACCGGGAATTTGGGAATAATTCTTGAAAAGTGTTAAGTATGAGGGGTTTTACCACTGTATGCATAATCATTTGACTGGAATTTTCTCTCTAAATTTTAGGCTACTAAAACAACAGCAATAAAAGACAGAATTGAAGCGCAACAGAGAAAAAAAAAACTTAACTTAAAGTGGTTTGGTGAATATTTTCCCCTTCTACCTTGATTTTATTGTAACCAAACATACTGTCAAGTAAGGGCCCCAACTATGACTCTACAACCTATTGCAGAAATATTTCCATACTGAGAGGAGCGAAAGGGTTACTCATAATTTCTTTCTTGAAAGCTTGAAGACCTATGCAGGTTCTAATACAATCAGTGGTCTTCGAAGCGGGTTCCCAATTGGAAACCCATTTAGGGTGGACTGAAAAAAACATTCTAGTTGTTAAGAAATCTCTCAAATCCCTTCGAAAGGTTGCTTTCAGTGCAGAGTGAGCCAGTCCTTCTTTCTTCTTAGCTGATTGCATAGTATGTTGAATAAGACCTGAATCAAAACCACTAAGAGCGTTATTTGACCAAGCAAAAACATTTTGAAATCCACCAAGTAACTCGACAGACCTCATCTCTTCTTTATCGGAACCCTTGACATTTATCTTAACATTTGTTGAAGATCTAGGTGTCCTAATGTTCACATAGATTGTGTTAACCACCTTCTGTTGTAAATCCTGCTCCTTTTTTTCTTTATCGCCTCTAACACTCAATGAAAATGAAATCTCAAGATCATTCAATCCATCAAGAATCCTATTATTTTCCATGGATATAATTTCCTCGGGATTAAGAGGTTCATCTTGGGTGATAGCACAAATGCTCTCATCATAAGGGAGGGCCTTCCAAGATCCTACATGGTCAGGAATATATGAACGATATAGATATTGAAAAGAACAATCAGGCCTATGGGGAAGAAGTTGTTTATTAGGAGAGGCTGCAAAGACAGCTAACTGATCAGCCATTGAATTCAACTCCCTCTTCACATGAGTGATGTCGAAAGATAAAACGTTCGAGACAAGTGCCCAAACAGTTTGGGAGTATTGTTGCATCATCTCATTGCTAGGAGAGTAATTCTTACATATCAGGTTCACAACAAGCTCATAATTTCGACAACTGAAAGGTGACCACACCCAATATTAAGGGCATTCTCAATTCCTAATAATAAATATTTGAGTTTAGCGACATTGTTTGAGCAACAAAACTCTAATCTGTAAGACAAATTATGAATTTTTCCTGCAGGAGTAACCAAGATAATTGCAGCCCCATTTCCTTCACTAGAGCATGAACCACCAAAGTGAATATGCCATAAATCATAATCTAAATCAATTCTTCTTCAATATAGTTTATGCTAGATTGTGGAAGATTCTCTATGTAGGGTAAAATTATTCCCTCTCTAAGGACTATGGTATTCTTACCATTCTGAGAAATGGATAAATGTGTCCCGTCGAGTGATAGGTATCCACCTATTAGGGATTGCCAATCTCTCCTCAAGATAATTGAATAATTTCTTATAGGCATATCAATCACTTGAATGGTGAGGGTTGTCCTTACCTCAGTATGAGAACATAAAACCAAGGTTACATCTTTAATCTTGCCTATGGTTTTTTCTTGTAGACTATTATAGGAGATCATGATTTTAGCATTTTCATTTTCACAAGACAAGCCTAGCTCTTCCATAATAAAATTTAACATGACACTTGGGCCTGAACCACCATCAATGAGGCAACAATGGGAAATCTTATCCATGATCTTTACAGAAATATAAAAAGGGGGGTTTTATACAGGGTATCTAAAGTTATGTACACCTACTTTATTTATAGAATAATCCTCTTCGCTTACCCCTTCATAAAGATTGGCTACAACGGAAGCCTTTCCTTCCATGAATTGTTTCAGATGCATCTATTGTTTAGGGATGACAACCATGCCTAAGAGGGTTGCATCTACTTTGATGTTGGGAAATTGATTCAATATATTGTGTTTAGAAGAGGGGACAGGGGGAGTGATTCCTTGACTCTTAGGAACCTTAGGAACCTGGGGTGTAGTAGCGATTGAGGTTGAACTCAGGCTGGAAGAACTACGGGGAGGATCAAATTTTCCTTTGGGGGCATAGACTTTGTTCCTAGTATTGATGACCATGACATCCTCTAACTCTGTAAAGTCTAGGACAACAATAGTAGCTTCTGGTATTTTACCTAAGATATTATCTCTGGCACTCTTCTTTACCTCATGTGTCATTTCTTCATGGTGCTCCTCGCAAAAGTTACACCAACTCCAAGGTAGGATAGCCTTAGGCTGAAAAATGTTTTCAACCATATTTTTAAAAGGGGGTGCAGAAGAGGATGAAGCTCTAGGGGTGAGAGGGGCGACAATAATATTCCACTCAAATGTTATAATGCGATTGTTCATATTTTGTACTTGTTGTAATAGAGCGGACATATATGTCTATCTAATTGATTCTCCCTGGGTTAGACCAGTTCGTTCAAGCTGTTTTCCATACTCTGATCAAGTATGCAGGGTGGAACCGAGATTATCGATGGATTTTTCCTCAAGCCTATGATGGTAAGGAGAAGGAAATACATTGTAGTAATGCATGAAAGTGGCTTGTTCTAAGGGCATATAAGTTTGGGGATTTGAATGTACAACTTGGTGAAATGCAAGTTGAAAGACTTGATGGTCTCACCTTCCTTGTAGGTAACATTATTATATTCCCTTAACTTCTCGGCTGGGCTTTTAGATTTCCCATAACTTGATCTAAACCAGTAGATTAATTCCTCCCAAGTAAACAAAATCTTAGGAGGAAGGTCAAAGAAATCGGTCGCAGCCTTTCCTTCCAAGGAATTGACGAATATGCACATGCAAGTATCGTTGTCATTGGCCCCTATATTGTGACAAGGATTAGAAAATTCCACTAGGTGTTCATTGGTACTGATAGTGTTATTCCACGAAAACTTAGGCAGGTGCTCTTTAAACTTTGGAAGTGGACGAGTAGTAGGTGCTAGGTTAAGAGGAGAGGACACATGCCACGATGTGGTTGTGGCATATTCTTCGAACTGAAAAAGTCCATACTTTTTGATGACTTTGGTGGGGTTTGTGGTGGATTGGAAATTAATATGGTGGCTTTATAAGATACCAATCACTGATGATGATGAAGATTGGGAAGATGGGTCACTTCCAGTTCCACCAGATCCACCACTAGATTCCATCTTATGGATGATAGATGAGGGAAATAAAGATGATCTGGATGAATCATATACAGTTCTCCTTAGATAACTTTGTTGGGAAGAAAACACAACATGTTTTCTTCCTATTTCAGCAATAGGATTGATTTCAAGTGACAAGCCTCTTCTTCTTTTAGAAGCACGAGAATCTAAGGACATGAAAGAAAGGCCAAAACTGAAGAAACAAAATGTTACTATTGATTTCTAGGATTCCTATGTCTATCTTCCAATTGTTCTTGAACACTAATATCTCATTCAATTGCATCCCCAGAACAGTTAAGCTCAGCACAGGTCTTTGCAGTGTCTAAAATAGTATGAAACAAGTTCAAGGAAATGCTAGTCTGGTCTTGGAGACCGGGATCAAGATTGGGCTGCCTCGCAATAGGTATAGTCATTAAAGTAAAACAGTCAAAGAATCAAATTCAGAAAAGAAAGATGTATCGATGAACAATCGAATATAAAAATTAACCGAAGAGATATCGAAGATCTCCCCAATATGGTCGCCAAATCAATGTTAAGGAAAATATATGAATTGATCTTACTCAAGCATTTTTAGACTTTACTTGGCTAAATCAAAGTGAATGGGAATATCACCCTATGTTTATAGCCAACAAAAGTAACATCCTAACTCACAAGTATTAATTATGAGTGCTTAGGCTAGTCTTTTATCAACAAAAAGCTTGTTGGGAATTAACTTTTTATGTAATTTTCTGAATATAATAGTTGTTGAAATGAATGTAAGAACAAAATTAAAGACACCAAGATGATAATCAATAAAGATGAGACATAAAGAAATCCTTTATTTCATTGCAATTCACCAAAGAGTCATTTTCTTTACAAAATCTCATGCAGAAATCTTGGACCAAATTCAAACTTAGACATCCCCGATGGAACATACAACAGGACCTTTGATAGAAAACCAAAACTGAACTCTAAAACCAAGATCATCTTGCCATAGATTGTTGCCCACGCGACTCTGCACAATAGCCTTTATCAGTCATGAAAATTAATTCACAAACTGACAAGTCTACATAGACTATCAAAGATAGATCAACACCTCTGAAGAAAAAGTGTCTGAATGATTTGATTCAACCCTGAATATTGTTTTCTAGAATAATACCCTACTATCATAAAAGAGAATTAGGTTGTGATGAATTGTAATGCTTGTGCATACAGAGCCTCATAAAACATAAATCTAAATATAGAAGTTCTATCATATTTTCTTCTTTATTTATTGTTCAGCATAATAACAATGTTCAGCAGAATAAAAAAAAAAGGAATAGCATAATAAGGAACAACATGTTCAGCACAATAATAATGAATAGCATAACAATAATGAACAACAACATAATAATAATGATAATGAAATGTATTTACCTCAAAAAAATGTTGAACAAACCGATGCTGAACTAAAGCTAGACTTAAGTTGATGAATCCTGTTGAAACTGATTAACCTCCCATCCATCTAGGAACAACCTATCTGGCTCCCTAGCCCTAGGATTCCTTATGGTTTCCTGGCCCCTGAGCCCAAAATTCCTAGAAACATGTGCCCTCTGTGAGAGTCCTCAATTCAACTGTAAGAAAAACAGATACAGAGCAGATACACAGTCCCAAACTGCTTCCTCCCTTCTCCTTCCCTTGATGTAGGAGCATCACTCCAACCCAACTACGCACCAGCTAGCCAGCACATCAAGCATGCATTCAATGGAAGGAAAGAGGTGCAACCCTCTCATTTTTCAAAATTTGAAAATTGTAATAAATGTTGTAAGGCTGGTAGAGCCAAAAACCATGCATGTGTGTAAGATTTAGATAAAGTTTGTCTTAAATGGTTGTAAGGTTGAGATCTAGATCTGATTCGGACTAGACAACCATTCAATGTAATTGAATGTAAATTAATGAGAGTTGGTGAGGATGGAGGGAAGCGCTCGAGGAGCCCCCTTTTGTAAAAAGATATTCTTTTGTTTTTCAGTTCAGGAAGAGAAGAACAGAAAGAATAGGGAGAAGATTGGAAGTTGTGACTTTGTTACAGTCCGAGCTCACATGGTAAAGAGACATTTCATATTAATACAATCATAGTAGTTTTTTCTGCATGTTGTTGTTCATGTGTTTGTAAGTTCATGAATGAATGTCTTTACGTGTTGATGATATGTTGTAGATGTATGCTAGATGTGCATTTGCAGGTATAGATAGATTTTCTTATCTGAGATTTCTTTGATTTCAAGTTTGGATTATTTGTGGTTTCATGCAAGAGTGCATGACAAAGTACTGCAGTCTCTAATAACTAGTGTAGGAGTGCACTTTTGAATTCTGTGGAATTTCAAACAAAGACATGACAGGAGGGCGCACTAGCTAAAGTCATTAACTCAAGGAGGAAGCCTCAAGGTTGTTGAACACCTTGAAGGAGAAACTGTGTAGAGGAGAGCACGGAGAGGAGAAGCAAAATTGTTGAGAATTCTGTAAAGTCTCTAACATGAGGGCATTGAGCAAATGCACAGGATGCATTGAGGAGAACTCTATTTCGAGTTCATTGAGAAGACAGAGTCACTGAGGATTCTGGAGAACTCTACCCGGTGGGCATTGAGTTGGTACAAGTGTGCACAGAAGGAACTCTTGTTTGAGTTCAAAGAGAAGAGAAGTGTCACAGAAGGAGACACTCACAGGGTTACTGAACACCCTGTAGACTCAGCAAAGCGTGCTTGAGTAGGAAGTTGCCAGAGGGCACTTCATGCATTCAAGGAGGGAAAGGGATGGAGACACTTTGAGGTCAGAGCCACAGATAATCTCAAAAGAGATAGCACCATTTCATGCAAAGGTCCTGCAAGAGGTTCCAGAGTTCAAAGGAACCTTTAAGGTTCAGAGAAATAAATCTCAGAAGGAGCAATGCCTCTTAGAATATAGGTGGGAGCCAAGTTTATTGGCTTCGCAGCAGAGACAAAGGCCGAGGCCTTTTGGAGAAAGAAATATTCCAAGGGAAAGGAATAAGGGAATGCTCAAGGTAGAGCACAACTGCCATTAGATCAGCTGGAGAGGAAAGATCCAGGTCATTGAAGTCTACGTCCAGATGAACGCAGGAAAGAGCACAAGGAAGAGAAACAGATCTGGGTCATCAAATCTAGTGCAAAGGACCGACATCCATCGGATCTAGAGGAAGGTGCACGGAGTTTAATCTCTGGGAGGTTGCGTGGGAGAGGAGTCGAAACGAATGGTGGAGATGCTTCGTGGAGAAGTGAAAAATCCCATGGGTCGTTGGATCATTTTTGTGAATTCGAGAATTGTGAGGTTGGAGTGCAGGCCAAATCCTTGGTTGTTCCAAGTCCCGAATCACGAAAGGGATAACAGGAGATGAAACAGACGATGGAGATGATTCATGGATAAGTGTGAAATGTTGTGAGACATTGTATCTCGCAAATCTATGAGGAAGTTAAGGCTGAGTGTCTTTTAGCGTTCAGAAGCCATTGATCCCCCTTTGGAGTGGAATTTTGGCATTTCGGCATTTCGAGGTTCGGCATTTCAGCAATTCCGATGACAAGGAACTGGGGCACTTTGCGTTGAAAACCCCAAAGTCATGAAACCCAATGTGTCTTTGGAGTAGGGCTATGGTCACAGAGGAAGCATTCACATGGATCGATATTTGGTTAGGGGCTAATTGTCGTTGAGGCCATTTCGACATTTTGGCATTTCGGGGTTCGGGAAGTAGAGGAGGCTGTGATTTTGGAATCGAGAGTTTAAAACTCCCTGTTTTTGAAATCCTGAAAGATACAGAGCCGTCGGATCGAGGAAGATCTCAGTCGTAGATCATGTGGGAGGTGAGGCTTTGGGAATTTGAGAATCATAGTTTCGAGAGGTAAGGAAACTCTCTGCTGTGGATTTTCGCGAATCGCGAAATCCCGAAGAACGAAAGGAATAGGACCCAATCCTTGCTGGAGGGTCATATGGTCCCATAGAGTTGAGGGATAATAGTCGTTGGGCCCCAATTAGGTTTCAGGGTTTTGGGACTGAAGAGGTAGAGTTTCATGGTCAACACAACTCCCGAAATCACGAAGAGAGAAACATCAAAATGTGGGTCCCAAGTATAAGTCATAGAATATGTGTGGCAGAAGTCAAAGGAGTAGTCAAGGTTCGGAGAAATTCCTGAAAGGTTGAGGGTCGGAGAAAATACTGAAAGAACGTAAGCCGTTGGATCGAGGTAGGCCCACAACCGTCGATCTCATCAAAGGAGAAATTTCAGAATTCGGGGAATCATAAGAGAAGAGGAACGATTGTGGGTTGTTCACTCGAGTCCTGAAAAGCCAAAATTAGTGGGAAAAAGGTGGCGTGTACTCGTCTTGTTGGAAGAGTCAGCCTTCGTTGACATTTCGAGTTTCCGAGGTTGAAGAGTCAAGGAACTTACATCAGGATTCGCGAAGTCGCGAAATCCGAAATTCCTTTTCGGAAAAAGTCCCGATCATATTTGTTGATCAGGTGGGTAGAGTTAGCACCTTGTGTTTATTCACGCAGGCATAACTCATAAGGACCTGTGGATACACCCTTGTGTGTGTGAGATATTCCCTGTGGGGAAAATCGAAGAGTCAATCTGACTCAAGGAAGCATTTAGAATAATCCTAAGATCGGGAGGTCGCGCAGAACTTGCTGAGGCAGAGGGGTGCTGCGCCATCCCTTCACTAATTTTTTTCTCCCCCTCACATGAATTGGAAATATTACTTAACCAAAAATACCTCCCCTTCTCAATTCCTCCCCTTCCCTTATCTTTGTTTCCTCCCTTATCCACCACCTTCCCCTTATTAATCACTCAACCACCTTATCCCTCCGATAAATTGGTTCAACTACCAATAGCAATCATATTATAATAAAGTCTTCAAAAAAATTCTTATTTTAATAATTCATTTAACTAATATTTATTAAACTAATACTTATTAAACTAATATTTATTAAACTAATATTTATTAATATAATATTTATTAAAGAATTAATTAGGGCTATTACATACACCCACCCTTCAAGAAACTTCGTCCTGAATTTAGAGTAATTTATAATACAAGGGAAATGACACATGGTTCACACATTCATATCCAATAAACAACATTATCAGTAAGTAAGCAAAAGAAAACTCATACATACTAGTGTACATGTGCAAGAAATGCATGTGTAGCAAGCACATATAAGTATCGCGCATTTACTAATGACAATAATTATCACACCTATAGTAATTCTTGTATGCGTCCAATCCAATCAACAAGACTATTCATTTTATAAAAGATAATAAACCAATTAAATGTTTGAAAAATCCCTTAATTACAATAATCTAGCTCAACAACGTTCATTTAGACAATTGTAGTTCAGTTAAGTAATTATGAATATACATCTATACATATTTTATTTTCAAAAGGGAAAACAATAAATTCCACTTAAAGGAAAATTCCCATACCCTCTCAAGTATTTCTATTCATCCTTCCTCCCTAACTTACTTCCATCTTCCATCCCTATCCTTCCTCTGCTGGGCTATCTTGGAGTGTCACTATCTTGACCAAGCTTCCCCAGGAGGCAACTGACAGTTATCATCACACGTCTAGGGGAGTGTGAGCTAACGTCGTCCTCCCATGACTCCAGGTTTCAGAGGATACATGGTGGGAAATGCCTCCACCCCTCCTAATAGGACTAGGGTCGACACCCTACCATGGAATATACAGTGGCACTGTGTTACTGGGAATGTTGTCATCGTATATTCAATTTTAGGCAGTCTCACCACCTAAAAAACCTACACTGGTCCACATATCATAGAAATGCATTCGAGCCAACATAATTTCACATACAAGGATTCATACCATATTGTTTCTCGGTCGGTGTTCATGACATCCACTTTTATTACCATTATCCTTTGGCTATTTCATATCCCATCGACCTACAGATTAGAATATAACACAAAATCATACATATCTATGCATTATCATCATGTAATTTCATTCGACCATAATCTCAATTCAGTATCCACGTACCAAAAACTTTAAATGTCAAAATTTTCAATTTAGAAATAGATTGCATAATATCCCCATAATTCAATTAAGGTTAACCGTTCATAGAATTTTCATTCACATAATAGATTTCATCATATCCATCATCATTCAAATAACGTTTAAACATTCATAGAACTTACATTCACATAATGTATCACATCATATCCATCATCATCAAATAAATTTTAAACATTCATAGAACTTACATTCACATAATAGATCACATCATATCCATCATCATTCAAATAACGTTTAAACATTCATATAGGTTCATATGTCTTAAAAGTTCAAGTGTATCATTAAAAGTTTCATAGTGAATAGAAAATAAAGGTGATTAGGCCTCAGGTAATCCTAGTGTTCTAATTCAAAAGGTGGCATTACATACACCCAACCTTCGAGAAACATATTCTCAAGGTGGTCAAAAAAGTGAGGGATAATCTCATCGTAATGTCTCGGCATCCGCCCAAGTAGAAAATCCTAGAATATACTTGTCCCACTGGACCTTAACTTGGTATACTAGACGGTTCCTGATTTGTCAGACTCTATGGTCCAATATGCGTAATGGTTCTACCGTGAGGGTTCCCACGTCTGATACCTGCAATTCCTTCCAATTCAGTTTATGTGATTTGTCAACAGCATAATGATGTAGAAGAGATACATGAAAAACATTATGAGTTTTATGCAAGTGGGGTGAAAGTAGGAGACGATAGGAAACGGGTCCAATTTTCTCCTGGATTTTGAATGGTCCTATAAATCAAGGTGACAACTTTGTCCCCTTACTGAACCAAATGGTACTCTTAGTAGGCTTGATACAAATGAAAACTTGATCTCCCACTTTACAACTTCGGTCAGTCCTATGTGCATCAGCATAACTTTTATGTCTATCCTGTGCTTCCTTTAGTCTCTGCCTAATATATATCACATGTTCCTCCATATCTTGAATCAATTCTATCCCAAATATCACTCGGTATTCTAATCTTTCCGAACTTAATGGTGTTCTTCATAGCCTTCCATACAGAGCTTCGTAGGGTGGCATTCCGATGGAGCTATGAAAACTATTATTGTAGGCTAACTCTACCAAAGGTAGGTACTTATTCCAATGGGTTTGATTATCCATAACATACATCCTAAGCATGTCTTCCATAACCTGATTTACTCTCTCATTTTTCCCATCTGTTTTAGGATGATAAGTTGTGCTTAAGTTCAACTGCGTCCCCAACACTAACTACAAACTTGTCCAAAAACTAGAAGTGAATCTGGAGTCCCTATCTGAAATGATCTTCATGGGTATCCCATGCAAATGGATGACCTCACTTACAAATATGCATGCCACATCAATGACATCGTAAGTGCCTCTAACCAGAATAAAATGAGCACTCTTGGTCAACTTATCAACTATCACAAGAATGGCATTGTTTCTATGATATGTGAGCGGAAACCCCACAACAAAATCCATAGAAATGACTTTCCACTTGGGCATAGGAACATCATGTGGCTGTAGGAGACCTATGGGGTGGTGGTGGTCAGATTTCACCTGTTGACACTCTAGACACTTGGTGATGAAACGGACTACATCGCGCTTCAATCCTACCCAGAATAAAATCTTCTTTATGTATACGTACATTTTCTTCACACCCAGATGCACACAATAAAGTTCTCTATGGGCCTCCTTCAGTATGATGCTTCGAATATCCCCACCTTCATGGATGTACATCCTTCCTCGATATCTTAATAGTCCATCTACTTCCAGGCTATATCCTCAATACTTAGGATCTAATTGCCTCCCCCTCTGGAGGGTTGAAGTAACCTTTAAATACCAACTATATCCAAGGATTTGCATCAACATGTGCTCCCTTAGATTGAATTTTAAGGGTACCAAGGAGAAGACACGTGGTCTCCTACTCAAGGAATCCGCGACCACATTTTATTTTCCCTTGATGTATGAAATAAAAAAATTGTACTCACTCATAAAATCACTCCATCGCCTCTACCTGCCATTAAGATCCCTTTGAGTGAAGAGATGTTTTAAACTTTCGCCCCACTAGATAGTGCCTCCAAAGTTTCATAGCTAGAATTACAGCTGCCAACTCTAAATCATGAGTAGTGTAAATCTACTCGTGTTGCTTCAACTTCCTTGATGCATACGTTATCACTCCTCCATCCTACATTAGCATGGCCCCCAACCCTTTCTTCGAGGCATCCGTGCAAACTGTGAAGTCCTTTTCCATATCCATCACTCATAGAATCGATGCACTAGTTAGTAACATCTTAAGCTCGATGAATTTATTATCACATTCTTCTGTCCATTCATACCTGACCCCCTTGCACTGCAAAGTGGTGATGGGTTTCTCTATTTTAGAGAACCCTTCCACAAATATCCGATAATAACCTACTAGCCCCATGAAGCTTCTTACCTCATGAGTATTTTTCGGCACTGGCCATTCCATAATGGCCTTTACCTTTTCTGGGTCCACAGAGATTCCTTCATCGAAAATGATATGACCTAAATAGTGAATTTATTTCTGGAAGAAGGAGCACTTCAACAACTTTCCATACAATTTTTTCTCTCTAACGCAGGACAACACCACTTGCAAGTGTTCCTCATGTTCTCTTTCATTCTTGGAATAGATGAGGATATCATCTAGAAAGACTTGTGCAAAGAGGTCTAACTACTTCTGAAATACACCATTCATGAGGCTCATGAATACTGTTGGCACATTGGTCAAACCGAAAGGTACTACAACATTTTCATAATGCCCAAACCGAGTTCGAAAGGTAGTTTTAGGAATATCGCCTTCCTTAATCCTTAACTGGTGATACCCTGATCGCAAATCAATTTTTTAGAATATCGCTTCTCCTTTCATCTGATCAAAGAGATCATATATTCATGGCATTGGCTACCTATTTTTCCTGTAGCACAGTTCAAGTCCCTATAATCTATACACAATCGTATGGAACCATCCTTCTTCTTCATAAAAATTACTGATTCACCCCAAGGTGAGACATTGGGCCTTATTAGCCCTAATTCAAGTAGTTCTTTCAACTGCATCTGTAACTCACAAAGTTCTGGAGATGTCAGCCTATATGGAGTCTTGGAAATTGGCTCTGCACTTGGTTTTAGCTCAATAGTAAAATCAAGCTCCCTCTCAGGAGGTAACCCTAGAAATTCTTTTGGAAAAACATCCTTAAACTTTGACAATACTGGGTACTGATCCAAGGAGGGTCCTTTCCTTTCATTGACTACTTCCACTATATAAAGTCGACACCCTTGACTCATGCAACGTTTAACCTTCATGGTCGAGATAAAGCATAGAGACACCTTTCTCTATACATTGTGGATCTCTATTAGCCTTCCTTCATCGTCAACACAAAGCACCCTTTTTGCGAAACAATCTACCATAGATCGATGGGCTTATAAACAATCCATTCCAATAATTAGGTCATATGTCCCGAGATTAGTGACGTATACCTTCAACCTGGTAGTACACACTCCCAGGTCTACTAGACAATTATCAATGCTAGGTCCTACCGCTTGTTTATCCCCCGAATCCATCTCGACTTGTTTAAACTCATCGTTCTTATAGGATGCCAACCCACTCTTTTCTAATGCAGATGCTGAAATGAAACTATCTGTAGTACCAGAATCAAATAAAATTTCAACATTGATATGATTTAGCGTACCTGATGACTCCACCATTGGGATTGATGTTCTACCTGGCGATTATTAACCGTTGCATAAATCTGGTGGCTACCACTTTCTCTTCCCATCGGGAACTTTCCTTCTCTATGCACAAATCCTCCTTACAACTATGGGCAGTCACACTGGTAATGGGGTCCTCCACATCCTCAACATGTAACATGAGATGGAACCTATGCATTTCTCTATGATGGTCTCTGTAACCAGTTCCTTCCCCTGGAACCCCTACCCCTACTTGTTGCTCCCTGAGAAGTTCGTGGACCTTCCTACATCATTGGTGATGAATGGGATGTTACACTCGCTGCCATTGAAATACATGTGTCAACTGTCCTTGGTGCAACTCTATTACTATAAGTAGGTGGCCTAGAGCTCCCTACCATGGAGAAGGTCCTAAGGGCCTTCCCCATGAATCCAGGATGATGTGGAAAGGTCGATCTCATACATCCGTTTAAGTTCATATTTTCCTCTATATAATGTGCATTTTTAACTGCTTCCGCTACTGACGACAGTTTGCACATCCATACCATGGCCCTTATCTTAGGGTTTAACGCATAGACAAGGTGTTTTGCCTATTGTTGATCATTTATCCATGTACGAAACATATTTTACTAACTCCATAAACCTGATCTCGTACTCTTCCATGGTCCTGTTTCCCTGTACTAGAACATGAAATGCCCCCACCTGTTGTTCCTCCTAGTAAGCCGACAAATATTTCCTTCAGAACCTTTCCTCAAAAAGTTCCCATGAGATGGTGTATGGGGTAACGTGCAACTGCCTCTCCAGGTTACCCCACCAGTTCAAGGAACTATCCCTCAACTGAAAGATTTTTATTTTCTCCTTCAAGGTGGAAGCATAGTATATTAAGGAGAAACACCGTGTCATTCCTTCCAACCATGCTTCATCACATTCACTGGCACTACCATCGGCAAACACTGGGAGTTTGATATTCTGTAGTTCTCTAGTGATGTCACCGGGTGGAGGCCCTCCCTCTGAATTCCTTGACGCTTTGGAGTTACCCACTCTAGATTGTGGGAGTTCTACTTTGACATCTGTTGGTTGATGCCCCTTTAAAGACGCATTAATATCCTCCAAAGAGCACAAAATGAGAGTTAATTCAGGAAATGGTAGAGGCGGCATTGGAGGTCCTTGCGACAATGCCCCTTGGTCTCGATTTCCCTGAGTCCTAACCATTCTGTATAATTGAATCTGCATCAAACCAAATGCCCGTCAGGGAAGAGTCTAAGGCAGTTCATATTTTCTCAACTTATACTTGTAAACATAGGGTTAGGCGTAAGTTTTTTTATTTTACCTATCTGTAAACAGACGTTACTCTCTTTAGGGTAAGTGGCTAAAGGTTGGGTAGAAATCATCTAAGCTTGGTCTCTTGGTAGGTACCCTTCTATCTTTCTTACCTTGCTAGCTTTTCTAGCACTATAGTATCTTCACCCCTTACTCTAACTGGCTTTCTTATTTAGTGTCTATCCCTTCCAAGTTGTAGAGCCCTCTTTTTTTTTAATATATTTTAATATTTAATTATTTAAAACTAATATATATATATATATATATATATATATATATATATATATATATTAATGGTATAATTAAAAAATGATACTTATATTATTTAAAACAATTAATAAAAATAAAAAAATTGTGCCATATAAAACAATCATTATTTGTTTATTTTATGCTATATAAAAAAAAATTATACTAATATTACTCCTCTTTAAAAAAAATACAAACTTTGAATTAATTAAAATAATTAAATATTATACACACATTTAACATAATCGCTCCAGGTTGGGGATCGTGGGACCTTGCATGAGGCCCATGTGCCCCCCCGCCCCCACATCTATCTCTGCCCCAAAACCCTAACCCCATTCTCACTCGCACATCACACGACATTCCCTCCAAGCCTCTTCCTCTGCAGCTACGGCCGAGGGTTCCTCTAGTTTTCATTTCATCATTTTTTTTTCTTAATCTGTTTTTTTGTTTGAGTTTGGGTTGTAGTTGGTGTTTCAGAGGAACTACAAACTACACTTGAGTATGATAATAGGGTTATTCTATCTTGGTTGGGCATTGGAGGAACAATGACCCCTTGTGGTCTCTCCACCCATGGCCTATGACTTAGTGCACAGTTCTTGCCTATAGACACATTGAGCATATTTGTGCTTGGCTTATGGGCTCCTCCTGGTGCCTGGCATGTGCTATCGATGCTTGTGGTGGGAGAGGGCTTCGTGCGTTGGGTTTGGTGCACTAACTATGCGTAGATATCTCTTACTCCCTCATGGGATTTCTCGTGGGATCTCATGGTTTGTGTGAAGGTTAATGCAATAAAACTGCCCCTGTGAGATATCAAGGTGTTAATTCAGAGATTTTGTATCATTATCCAAGCAATACAGGGAATAAGCCCCTTATGAACTCCTCTCTTCCTTTTTCGGTCTCCTCTCTTAGCCATGGCTTGGCGCTTGTACTTGGGAGATTAACACACACATAGGGATGACATATATGGAGCTTGAGGTCGGTCTATGCATATTATTGACCATTTGGGATTTCTCGTGGCTCCTCCACGGTGACTTGGATGTTGGTCTTGCGCTTTGGTGTTTGATCATGTGCGTAGTGCACTTAATCCTCCATCGTGGGCTCTTCCCTTGGCATTCCATGATCGTGATGGATACATGGGCGATGGTGGATACTTGGAATGGAAAGGCTCGGTTCTTGGTGTTGGGCATGTGTGTGACCCATGTGTTCTTTCCTCACCTTGGCATGGTGGCTCTCCTTCCAGATCTCAGTGCACCAGTCAATGCCAAAGCTCAACACACAAGTCACCAAGAAGATCCCTAATCTCAATGGAATGGAGGGCGATAGTAAGGAGGTCACAGGTTCGAGCCTTATGTAAAGGATTTCGAAGAAAAGAAATGGAGCCTTCACCGAATAGCATCCAAAGTGGGTTCCATGACCCCTCAACTGCAAGAGGTTTGAAGACATAAGGTAGCCTGGGAAGCTTCCCTTGCACAGGAAGTTGCCAATAGACAGGATGCAGAATCAAAAGAAAAATGCATGGAGATGGAAGTTGAACAGCTACAACAGAGGTTGGAGAGTAAGAGTTTTGAAGCCCAAAGCTTAGTTTCCTCTGTTGGGAAGCAGGCGAAAATGTTTGCTTTGTTTATTATTATTTTTTTCATCAAAGGGCTTAACACAAGGTGAACAATCTAAGTTGTTTTAAGTGGATAAGTAATTTTATTACAATGGTCAAAATATGTATAGATCGGTGTTAAATCATTTTTTTTTTGTTTGGGCAACAGCCAGAAAGTTTGGGGCACCTACAAACTAAGAAAAATAATTGCCTTAAAAAAGTCTATAGTCATACAAACCAAAAAATTAGTCAAATTCCTGGGCCTTTCTTGTTACTGTTGTAATTTTAATAGTAAAATCCTTACTTAGGCCATTTCCAGCCTCTCCGTGCGTCTCAAGCCTAGTTTACAGTGTTATGACAATTGGGACAAGGACAGGTTCCTATATTTTCTTAGCAGAATCGCATACGCATCTCAATCAATTGTGTGATATCTTCCATGAAGAAGGAAATGCTTCTTATTCATCAAGAGAATAAGTGACCTCAGAGGATGCAATGGAAATGAATGAGCTTGAACATACCACTGGCATCACTCAATCACAAATAGCAGATTCACAAGACTTTTCCAAGTCCGACCAGAATTGAGGGAGACCACTGTCTCCATGTGACTTTGTATTAAGCGCTTGGGAACTAGCTCTTGGTACTATAGAGATTGGCCCTCGGCCAATATTTTATACATGTATGTTTTTTTTTTTACAATGTTCAGAATATTTCAATATATATGTGTCTATTTATTTATAACTAGTATTAAAATATGTTGTTTCTTTTTTTTTGTTCTTGGCTTGCAGGTTGGGTGGAGCTAGAACTTGGCCCAGATTTATATATACATTTATATACACACTCCTATATATTTTCCATATACAGAGTATTTATGTGTGTCTAATCATTTTTGTTTACATAACTCCTTTCAAGGATTTCACTTGTACAGGTGAACGATTTTGCTTGTACAGATCAACAAGTTTTAAAGTTTTAGAGGGTTTTAGGGCTTCTTTTCCCAATTGTTGGAAAGGGTTTCAATATAATTATTTAAGGGTTTTTTAAATTTCTGGGTTGTTTAGGAACACCATTCCTAAACCTTCATTCTTACAGACAGGTGGGTAGGTGGGTAGGCCCTGGTCCAAGTTTTGAAACTTGTCTCTGATACTATGTGTAACGCTTATGCATACAGAGCCTCATAAAACATAAATATAAATATAAAAATTATATCATATTTTCTCCTTTATTTACTGTTCAGCAAAATAACAATGTTCAAAAGAATAAAAAAAAAAGGAACAACATGTTCAGCATAATAATAATGAACAACATAAAAATAATGAATAGGATCATAATAATAATAATAATGAAATGTATTTACCTCAAACTGATGTTGAACTGAAGTTGGACTGAAGTTAATGAATCCTGCCCAAACTGATTAACCTCCCAGCCAGCTAGGAACAGCCTATCCGGCTCCCTAGCCCCAGGATTCCTTACAGTTTCCTGGCCCCTGAGCCCAAAATTCCTAGCAACATGTTCCCCCTGTGAGATTCCTTAATTCAGTTGTAAGAAAAACAGATACACAGTCCCAAACTGCTTCCTCCCTTCTCCTTCCCTTCTCCCATTTTTTTCTCCCCCTCACATGAATTGAAAATCTTACTTACCCAAAAATACCTCCCCTTCTTGAGTCCTCCCATTACCTCATCTTCATTTCCTCCCTTATCCACTGCCTTCCCCTTATTAATCACTCAAACACCTTATCCCCTCCCATAAATTGGTTCAACTACCAATAACAATCATATTATAATAAAGTCTTAAAAAAAATCTTATTTTAAGAATTCATTAAACTAATATTTATTAAACTAATACTTATTAAACTAATACTTATTAAACTAATATTTATTAATATAATATTTATTAAATAATTAATTAGGGTTGTTACATGAATATAGGAATGAATGAAAACTGAACTATCTCAACATAAACTCAAAGAGAAAACCTTAGCATGCTTCTGCTTCTATCCTCCTCATGTTCCTCCCTTTCCTTTTGATTTTAACAAATTAGAATTGGTTGAAGAAGTTGAACCAATTCATTAGTTAAGTTAATTAAAAGACTAAACTAACTTTATTTAGGGGGAAGAGTAATAGTTATAATAAGGATCATAAATAAATAATAACTAGTAGGTGGGACCCCTTGTGACTCCCTTTAGTTCATAACAATCATAACATAAACATTAGTTAAGAAAAACACACCTCCTTGTGCCTCCCATCAACATATTCACTTTTGGAAATTTAAACTCATGAAATTTGAAATTATTTCAAAAATAATACTCATATATCCAAAATAAACATGTTGTCCAAAGATCCTTGAAGTCAACTATCATAAAATAATAGATATAATAAAAAACTCAAAATCCATATTTCCCAGTCTGTGATACAACCCTTCCTTGATTCCTGTTATCACCTCTTGATTTTCCTAAAGTCACCTCTTGATTTTCCTGAAATTCCCTTTGGTTGTGCAGATCCTTTAGGCCTAATTTCACTGATCATGTGGGAACAATCGTCCCTTAAATGCATCCAGGAAGACACAGATTTGTCAGAGTCATTAGAGGGTGAGGAAGGGGAAACAATGGATTTTCTTTTATCAAGTTCATGGAAGGCTTCAGTTTTCAATCTCTTTCTAGCATGGGAGGATTGCACTAGCGAATCGTTAGGGGCAGCTTGGACAATTGTGTTCAAAGACGGAGGAGCAGGAAAATACAAGTTGGGCCAGCCACGATGTTGGGAGACTGTTGGGTGGAAAATCTCCTTCCATCCATCATTTTCAAGGACCTTAGGTTGTAAGACGACATGAGGAGGTACATGGATATTGGGGGCTTGTGGAGCTTGGAAAGAAGGCCTTTCAGGCCTAGGTTGGACTATTCCCTACCCAATCCAATTAAAGAACCCAACATGAGACAATTGGCCAAGCTCCTCTAAATCAGTGTCAAAATGTATGGATAACATGGGCCTTCTTGGGCCTCGGTTCCAGTTACCTCTACCTCTGTTTCCTCGGCCATGACTTCCTCGACTGGAAAAACTCATCCTGCATGCGTGATCGATTAGAAAATAGTGTTTTAAATAAACATACATGAAAAATATTAAAAATGTGAAATATATTTGGCTTAGAATGTATCAGGATCATGCAATCCAATCCATACGAATTGTTTTACTGTTAATCAACGAGTAGGGGGGTGAAGCAAGGTTCTGGGATATGTGAGGGGTTTGTATTGAGAGAAAATATGATATAATTAAAGGGGAGAAGCATAGTCACTGCTCAATGACAACAACAATCAACTGTAAATAAAACCAATAAAACCTCACTGCAATCCACACAAGACACTTCCACTTTCATCCATTTTAACACAAAAATTCTCTTGACTGTAATCAATCTTAGAACAAGGAGTGAAAAAGGAATATGGGAGGTGACGTGGTTTGTAATTAGTGGAAAGTGAAATAATGGAAGGGAAGAAGGATGATTATTGTTCATGGAATTAATTAAGTGATCCATAAAACATTTTGTGAAAGGTGGTGCATCAACCATCAATAACTTGACTAAATAATAATTTATGTGTATTTAACAAGTTCACTGTTCATAAGAAAATGACCAACACAGTGCCATCACAAAAAAGTAGGCATCCTATACAATCTGTAAAAGTATTTTGTTTCCTTATTTGCATCTTATAACAATTTCCAAACAATAGCCATACCACTCTGCTAACCATCGAAAACAACCAATTCCCATGTGTTTCCTCAATCCACAACTATACTCAAAAGTCATGTTTTCAAAATAATAATGAAGTCGCTATTTCTGCAATAGAGCCCATCAAAATGCAATGATATTCGTTAACATATATATATAGAAAGAAACCAAAGAACCAATATCAAACTGCAACTCGTATTGATATTCAAATATACAACCAACAACCATCGTTTAGACACAAGCTATGCACAAGGTAACTTGCCCAAGCAATGTAATACTACCACTGTAAAAAAAACAATGCAGTATAGCTTAAAGAGTTGGTCCATCTAAACGAGATGAAAAATCCTCGACAACATTCCCTTCATAACAAATGATTGTTAAAAATGATTAAAACTCTATGAAACCCAACCTATCCATACTATACATAGTCCGGAGCCACCCAAAAAACACAATGCAATGTTTCCATTTTACCAAACCAAACACACAATCATGACAATAGCTCAATTCGTTGTTGGGTCATTAGCCCAACACAATATTACTTTGATTCAGCCCAACTGTGATCAATTATGTTGTGCAATTTCAGGCTTAAACAATCAAAAAATCATAAGGATATAGTTCCCAAAGTCATCAATTCAATAATCATTTCGCCCCAAGAGAAGCCCACAGTTACCACGACCATTATCTATTTGCAAACACACAATGCGACAGGAGCAATGTCAAGCATTTTCACCAATGCTAGCTAAACATTCAAATAATCATCAGTGCAAAAACTAGTGACTGTGTATCTACCAAACAACTCATCACTGTCTTAAAAAAAACCAACAACCTAACAAGTTGTAGCAATGATGCATACCCATGCATCCAATCGAATCGCGGAAAAGCCCCTTTCCATTAACAACACCGACCTATTGACATAAGGAGAGTAACTGTGTTCTTTGAAAGTGTAACTGGTAATGTAGGGTGTACCACTATTATAACCAAGCGAATGACTATATACCAACCAACACGACTGTCATACAATCAAATGGGTGAGCCTATTCTCAAAATCATCGACAATTATACAACCATCCAATCAAAAACTGAGTCGTAACGACAGGACATGTTGGTCTTCTTAAATAATTTCCAGAGTGGAGGGCCAGGGTTGTTCCATAGTCAACACGAGGAGAGCAGAGTCATTTTTAAGCCCTAATATTGGCTCATTACCCCTTAATTGGGGCATATTATATTAGTAATGTTATTTTATTTATGTCGGCTTTAGGCCATTAGTTGTAATTATACCTCCTAGTCTCCTATATATACCAAGGAGACATTTTCATTTTGAATCATCTTGTACTTGAACATTTAAGTGGGGTAAAATGAGGTTTCCCCATAGAAGAGGCTTATTATCTAAAATCATCTCTTTTTAAAGGCGTTGATTACTTTTTCTCAATATTTTATATGCTATATTGATATTTGGTTCTTAACATATGGTATCAGAGCTCAAGGTCTTGGCGTTTCACTGCTACAACTGAGACACCTTGGAATTTTCACTATAACTTTTTTTCTACAATGTTTCTAAAGGAACGGCTTGGATGATATTTAGTAGATGGATCAAGGTACGTTGGGTTCAAAATTCAGCTCCTGAGGCCTTATACTTTCGGAGATACATCCTGTAAAAGATATAGTTTTGGAATCATCCTGAACTGAGTCATTGCGGAATTTTCGCTATAAACAATTTTCTGTAACATTTCAGACCCTGAACTCCGAAGTATATTTACATAAATTAATAAGGTATCTATGGTAAAAGTTTTATCTTCTAGAGCATCTTAAATTTGTAGATACACCCTGTGTAAGATAGGGTATATGACTAGTCCTATTGACTAGTCTCAAGAAGGTGTTCCAGGTAAAACAATCGTAACTTCTTCCTAGAGTATCCAAATTGTGTGGGGATGGTTTCATTGGATCGTGGATAGTTTGTAGTATTTTAGGTGCGAGTTTCAGAATTTTATATCAATCATTTTATGTGGGGAAAACTATACAAGTGAGCTCTCCTTGAAAGGCCAAGAATCAGCAAGTTGTGGGTAACTTATCGTAAATTCCACTTGGCACATCCAATTTTGATCAGACCTATGGCATTGCAAATAATAAATATCATAGAAATACATAAAATAAAGTTTCATACCCAGAAGAGTCGAAACTTGGGAGATACAACAGAAGAAATATTGTCTAACAAACCCACCTCAAAATCAAGGTTCAAAAGTGATACTTGGACAACATGCCACCCAAAAAGGGAACTTCTACACCAAATAAGCCTCCAGAAAATTCTACTTGGACTATTCATGAAGGTGAAGAAATGTGTAGGGACATAAATTAACTACAAAATAAGATGGATTCAATGGAAGCTAAGTTGGATACTAAGATGGATTCAATGGAAGCTAAGTTGGATACTAAGATGGATTCAATGGAAGATAAGTTGGATACTAAGATGGATTTAATGGAAGCTAAGTTGGATACTAAGATAGATGGTTTAAAAGGGGAGATCATGGAAGTATTGAAAAAATTCGTAACAGAGAAGACACCTGAAAGTGAAAATGCATCCCATGAAATTCATGATGAGGACACAAGGAAGGTGAATCAAGAATGGAGAAACTCCAACTTTGGTTTGAAGACCAACCACGTTCCTAAGATTGATATGAGGAAGTTTGATGGCAAGGAACCAATCACATGGATACTTCAGATGGAGCAATTCTTTCATCTCCATAATGTGCAACATACACAAAAGGTACGAATTGCTTATTTATAATTAAAACCTAATCAATTTATATGGTATCGATGGTTTTGTTCTCTCAAATCACTCGTCACTTGGATAATTTTCACAGAAGAAATGATAGCACACTATGAGGATACAAAGAGCAATACCTTCTTTAGCCAATTGATAAATCTCAAGCAGGGTTCAGTTACCGAGCACATTGAGAACTTCCAAAGATTGAATATAAAGGTAACCGATATTCCAGATGAGCACTTGATTGATGTATTCATAGGAACTTTAAAGGATAACATTCAACATAAGGTTCTCCTTTGGGAACCCAAATCATTGGAGAATGCATTTAAGGTGGC